>ML779555.1:1251570-1263306 GCA_009831015.1 Picea engelmannii
TGCAACCTTGAGAGGGTTTCTACTTGTATAAACTCCAGAAACCAGACAAAAGAAAACAAAATCCCAAAACCGGGCACTAGAAAAAATTAAATTAAGTATCTTGGGTAAAAGAAACGGAAATCAGGGATATATTTCAGAAAATGACAAAGCCATAGTAAGGAGAGATAAAAGGGGTTGTAGTATGATTTCTGCATCGACCAAGCTGAAGGAAACAAACCCCATCGGCAAGAGAGGTGACAGAAAGACTTTTCGTCTGTTGTTCTTGCTGCTCGACAGGTGGTAGTGTGGCCGAGAGCTTCTCCAGCACGGCCTTGCATTCTTGGACGATCTTGGAATGCTTGCGCCATGAGGAAACCGCCTTCAGGAAACCGCAGGAAACCTCATGCATGCAGATTCAAGCCATTGCGTATTGTTATGACCACAGTACAATTGGCCCTTCCCTCTCTGCTCTGCTGTGTGAAATTGTCAAATCTATTAATTGTGTTTACATTGAAAGACGTGAAGCCTGCAATAACACATCAAACATATCAACCAATCAAATTTTTGAAAAATAGATTATTTTATTATTAAAAAAAATATTTTTTTTGATTTCCTATGTTACACATTTGATATAAAACAAAAATCTAAAGTCAACTATAAACTAATAGAGAGTCAATGAGCAACTCATCGCTATAGTCCCAAGCCTTTGGCAGGGACTAATAATGAATGATTGATATTTATGCTAGATTTAATTAATATATTTGATGTATGAGAGGATAATTTAGGCATTTCTCAAATTAGGATGATGATCCGTGGAGAATACTTTTTGGTTTATGATGTGTGAATATACTTTTTGGTTTATATATAGGAGGTACATAGAAAATCAATATTGCAAAAGGAGTAACTATTTTTTTTTTGTCATTTCTTCACAAATTTAAAATGTGAAATTGTTATGTTTATACATAGAGATAGTTCTTCCTATAAAGCCGAGAGAAGTTACAATTGTTAAAAGATACGATTGATGATTCCTTAATTGCAATCATTCATTAATATCTTGTTGAAGATGCATCACAAACATAACATGTCAAAGCACAAAGCGATACCAATATTCGTATAAGTGAATATGATTTTCCTTTTGAACTTATACAAGAAAATGTTCATGAACATCAACAACTACAAAATGATGTTCCCAAAATCGTTGTCAGAATTTAGGAAGAATTGCAATTCAATAGGAATCGACATGGATTAGTATATGAAAAATAAAATAATTTTCATATTCTAGACTACTCCAAACCAACTCAGTTTGTGAGTGTTGGGATTCTTGCCAGATATTTGAAATGGAAATATCCATATGTTCAACAAGTTGATGCAAAATTTAATGATATTGATGATATAATTGATAATAAATAGATTGAGAAAATTATTTATAAGGTGCTAGCAATGTCATTGAGTTGACAATATTGAGACATAGTGTTTTGATCTCCATCATTGTCTTCATTGTGGGAAGACAAATCATCTTTCAAATAAATGTCAAAAGAAGAAGAAGGATAAAACAAAAACAATTCATTATGGTTTAATCAATTCTTGGCAATCAAATTTAGAAGCCAATAATTTCCATTAGTGTAACCATCGAGTTCAAACATAGGTAAACACATATTTCCATGGAAAAGTTACAAAAGTAGATGGCTTTCAATCAATTGTTACTAATCTTAAATTACTGATTGATTTGCAAATAATTATAACGTGTATTGACTTACCTCAATTTTTAAAAGCACTTAATGAAAAATTGAAAGGTTGAATTGAAGAAAAGAACAACATGAAATAAGAGACAATACACAACAAGTTTCTTAACAAAGTTCACCCATATTGGGCTACGTCTCCGGGTTCGCTTCCAATGAGTGAACAATCCATTAAAAGATGAAAAATTCTTAATTACATCAATATGGTCTCCAATATGTAAGCAAACTTGTCCCCAGATCTGCTACAAAGAGTGTATATCGACAACAACCACTTCTCATTCTTGGGCTGCCAAAATATGGCCTATGAACCCATTTTCTTTAATTTTACACAGACATAACTTGGGTTTAATTACCCCTTTGCACATAATCCTTCCAAAACTACAGTGTATGGTGCAATGGTAAAATCCCTTAGTTATAAAGTGAAGGTCGTAGTTTCAAATCTACACCCATTGGGATTTTTAGGCTATGTAAATATTTGCATTTTAAATTATATATTACCCACTTTCCATAATGAGTAACACCATGATGTATTGGTTAAGTAGTTGGGCCATTGGCGAAAAGGTTGCAGGGTCAACCACCGTCGAAACCAAATTTTAAACCATATGAAATGAACATAAAGTTTTTATTAAATTTTATTGCATTTGATGTCAAAAAACCGTCGTTGTCCTAATGGTAAAGCGTAGAATTTGTTCCAATGAGGTCGAGGGTTAGATCCACCTGCTCGACATTTCCTGGGTGGATAAGCCCCTTTTGGAAAAAAATGGGGGTTGCATGTGGTGGCCTCTTATTTGTCCAGATGGTGGCTACATAACCATGCCACAATAATCAACACCACGTCACCTTGCCAATCAACGCCATGTCAACATTTGTACAACCTAGTCAACATGCCATGCTAGCATCCATACAACCCAGAAAACATGCCATGTCATCATTTGTATAGTCCAGTCAACATGTCATGTCTCTTATTCGTACTGCCACATGTTCTATCTGTAATTCCACGTGTCCCATCCTTGGCGATGCCACGTGTCAAGGCCTGCAAACCTTTTTTCCTTTTTGCCCAAAACTTCAGAATGCCATAACTTTCTCATATAACGTATGTTTCAGCCCATTCAAGTTGTGTTAGAAAGCTCTCATCAAGCTCTAAATCATGGAGACATTTTCATCAAAATTTGAGAACATCGATTTTTATCGATCACAAGATCCACCTGGATTAGTTAGAAATGATAATTTTGGGCATGAACAAAGTTCAATTCTAAAAATTTGAAAATTGAGCCCATTCTAAATTGGTAATCCATGTACCTTAAGGGGGCGGAGTACACAAATGAAAAAGGTAGTCTCATGTACATCAAGGGGGAGGGGGCGGGGTGGGGGGCGGGGTGTGGGGGAACATTCAACAAGTAAAAATGGTTACTAGTCCACCAAAACCATTATATACATCGTATCGTGTGAAAAACCTTAAAGATCAACCAAAACCATCAAACAAAGTGATGAAAGAGCTATTGAATAAAATAAGGCTTTAAATAAAAAGCTTGGATCCCTTCGATATACTTCTCAGCTTTTAGCTAAAAAAAGGGGAAAATATTCATGATTGTCAGAATTCAAAGTTTTGAAGACAACAACAACCATAGAGTTGCAAATATTTCATGACTTCTCATTTGATTGATGATTGGGATGTTGATTGAAACCATTTGTGTGTCATTTTTTAATAGTAATAATATGGGTATTTTATTCACGTCAATGGTCATTAGACCTATTATTATTGCTTTTCATTTGATTGGGTTTTTCACGATTTTTGGGAGAAGGTTTAGACTTAAAGCTAATTCATTTCTCAAAATTCTCTCTCGTAAGACTTTGGAGTTCATAATATTGGAGAAATTACAAATATTGGAACTCACCTATTCAAACAATGGGATTTTCTAGATTCTCAACATGCAGATTTGACATTTTTTTCAGGAAGATCTTCATCAAAGCTAAGTTTGAAAGTTTCATATTTATGAGTAAGATGATACTATTTTATGTACTAGTTCTTGTTTACTTACTAGAATAATTATTTGAACTTTGATTGAAGGGGGGATTGATAACATGTGGGTCCCTACATAATCACAAAGTCTGAAATCACCTCTTTATGAGTTATCATCCTTATCCTTGATGAGGTGTCAACCTTCTCTATTAATTAGTTTTTAGTGTGTTGGAAATATTCAATTCATAAGGTTATTACATCCATGTACTATATATAATTGATATCATTGGTTGGATATATGGTTGAGATGGATAAATTATTTTTTGCAAGTTCTTTTTTGTTTGTTTAGTTTCTCTATTATTTAACATTTGTGTGTAATACTCATAGAAAGTGCATGTAATGTTGGTGAAACAAAAAATGAGACAAAGCTTATGAAATTTCCCATTTGGGAAACACTAGTGTCCCCATTCTCACTATGTAAAGTCCTATAAGTTCACCATCAATTAATTTCATTTTCATTTGGAAGATTTTTCAGTGAATGGTTCTTAGAATTATGAGAGTAGATATACAAAAATTCCAATGCCTACTTAAGTCAATCCAAGGTAATAATTATTCAACCCTTCCTTTTAGAAGAAAGTTTTATCATAAAGAATTAGATATGAACATTGAATAATGTAGGAAGAACCTTAAAAAATGAATTTAAATTAATATAAAGGCCCATTGATGGCGGTAAGAAGCAAGCATTGGAAAATTCGTGGAAATTATAGTTCAACAAACCCTCTGGGAAATTCAATTTCATAGAATGGGGCATCTCCTTTTATTTTTTATACACATTCAACATGGTCAAAAATTTATAGTGTTTATACAACAACACTTTTTTTTGGAGAAAGATTATGTCCAAGGAATATTTTCACTACTTTAAAATGGATAAAACCAAAATGGGAGGACCTTACATGTACCCATTGAGGAAAGTAGACTGCCACTAAGAATCAAGGTCTCAAGGTTGGACTGAATCAACTCAGACTTAACACTTTGTTGGCCATGATATGAAAACAATTTGACAAAGGTGATGAGAATTGTCATGTAGTGGCAAGTGTGAAAGTGATTTTCCTTGTCGATGTAATGGAACTCAAATTCACCATAATTTTTTTTTTCTATGACATAATTCAATTTCGTTTAAGCTTGGAGACTAAGAGAAGATAAGATTCATTTCTATCCATAACGTCATTATTACACCAGTCTAGTTTACTTCGAAGGATCCCTTTTGTCCTCTATGGTTTATGCCATTAAACAATAGTCTAATTACAAAAATTCAAAAATTTAAAGTGTATGGTCTCATGGCGAGCAGAACTCTTAGAAAAAATCGCACTAAAAAAATTGGTTATTTCTATTCTACCTCTATCCTGGATGAAAATCCTCCATCGATTCTACCAGTCCATTCCTTATAAATAGAGTTGTTCCTATAACAAAATTCCTACCATGTTACTACAATTTTGTGGAAAAATATAGGTCAATCAGGTTTCGGCGATTACTAATGCCGAACATCATCACACAACAACTCCCAAATTGCGAAAAGGTGAAAGGAAGGTGGGACTAGCACTTCGAGATTTCGGGGTTCGGGATTTCGTGATTTTAAATGCCAAACATCGACGCACCACAAATCCCGAATTTTCGAAAAGTGAAAAGAATGTGGGACCAACACTTCAGGGTTTCGGGGTTCGGGGTTTCGCTATTTCAAATACCAAAAATCAACACACAACGACTCTCGAATTTCGAAAGTGTAACGAATGTGGGACCAACACTTCGGGATTTCGGGGTTCGGGGATTTGCTATTCCAATTACCAATCATCAACACACAACAACTCCCGAATTCCGAAAGGTGAAAGGAAGTGGGACCAACACTTCAGGGTTTCAGGGTTTGGGGTTTCGCTATTTCAAATACCAAAAATCAACACACAACAACTCCCGAATTTCGAAAGTGTAACGAATGTGGGACCAACACTTTGGGATTTCGGGGTTCGGGATTTCGAAACTTCAAAAGCCAAACATCATCACACAACAACTCCCGAATTCTGAAAATGAAAAAAAGTGGGACCAACACTTCGGGATTTCGGGGTTTGGGATTTCGCAACTTCAAAAGCCAAACATCAACACACAACAATTCCATAATTCTGAACGTGAAAAGAAAGTGGGACCAACACTTCGGGATTTCGGGGTTCGGGATCTCATGACTTGGCACTTCTTGTTTTCATTTTGTTTGTGCAACATTATTAAAACATGGAAGTCTAAATATGAATAGTCGTAGTTGTACAGCCTTGACCAAAGGAAAAAATTCTGAAATAAGAAAGGTGCATCCGGGATTCCTTTACTGTTAAAGTAGTTCATCTAATAGATCTACCATTGCAATTTATATAGTATAACTTTCTGTTTCTGTATTCTCTTGTTCGAAATACCTTTATATGGGTTAGGTTCACGAATTGTAAGGGAAACTGGTATAGTAGTTGATCTTCCTACCTCAGCTACAAATCTGTTTTCTACACAGTCTGTTTAATGAATAGGAAAAGCAGTATAGTTTTCAAACTCAAAAAGTTGTGCCGGCATTATTCATACAGTTAGCTAAATTGAAAAATACATCATAACCTCCCCTCATAACATGCAAATCTCAACATTGAATTGACTCAGAGGACAAATAAGGAAAGAAACTAGCAGTGGATCTAATTTAGAGGAAATTTTCTTCTAGGATTTATCCATGCATAACCCTTTCAACTATCATACAAAACGACCCAATTCTATCGTTCGTTCAGAAAGGGGTCATTCAAGATTAGATTTTCCCTATATTCTCTATCAGTGTTTAGGTTTCATGAATTCAACCTGATTTCTCCTACGCAATATTATCTATCAAAATTAGTAGATGCATTACATCCGTGATTGAATCATTCACTAGAGAATGAAAATTATTTCAGTTCGGATTTGATAAATACATGACATCGGATGAAACATTCAAACATAAAATGGAAATCGTTACAGTTCTGATTTAACAAATACAATGCATTAGATATAAAATAATTCAGACAGAGAAGAAGTAGAGCACATATCTGAACCAGATCACGAGAAGACAAAGGGAACAACCACATTCCTCCCAACTGTAGAACAGGTTAACCAAATCACTTGTTCGATTCACCCCCTAGCCTGACCATGAATCCATGAGGGAAAACTTTAAACCTCTTCCTCCGCAAATGTCTTTCCGTTTCAGCAGACTCCCCTTGCCTCACACTCAATCTGTAGTGTTCATAACAACAAGAGAACTCAAAATATTTTCCCCAGCATAATTGGCAGCATCCTGCCTCCTCGCATATGCTCTTTAACCATTTTTGCCCAGGTATTTTTTCCTCCTTTAGGGATTTTCGCAGCCTTCTAAATCCCTAATTTTCATAGGTTGCCAATGGCCAAATCTTTGATTTTCCACTTGTAATAATCATCCCAGAGGTAGTTCCAACATGTTCCCCACTCATGGAGTCATGGTCAGTTGATTTTAACATGGTTGTTCCATTTGTCCTCTTGCAATTAATATAATTATTCTGTTGTTATACAAGTGCCATAGTCAAATAGTTAGTTGATTCCAAATAGATCTCTACCCAACAGTCACAATGATTAATTACAAATATCAAATTCGAAATTCAGAGTTGCCATAAATGGCAAAAATTCCCCAAATTCAAATTTACTAAAAATGGAAATAAATTTCTAGCAATTTAAATTTCAAGAATAATTTTTTATTATTTTTGGGGACATCACATCCTTTCCCCCTTCAGTAAATCACTGTCCTCAGTGTTTGTTCCTTTCTTGGAACAGGGTTGGATGAGATTTCCACAAATCTCCCTTCAACTCCCAAGTGGCCTCCTCAGGACTAAAGTGCTTCCATTGCACCTTTACCTGAGTGACAACTCTGTTCCGAAGTTCTATTTCTCTCTGGTCCAGAATGCGCAGGGGTTCCTCCTAAAACTCGCCCTCTGGTTCCACATACACCAAGTCCCAATCAATCTTATGAGTAGGGTCATGAATATACTTTTTCAACAAAGAAACATGAAATACATTATGAATTCTTAGATTAGCTGGAAGTACAAGTTGATATGCTATGGGTCCAATTCAAGCTAGTATCTCGAAGGGCCCACAAAACCTGGGTGCCATCTTAGCATAGTTCCCTAAATTCAATGAGATTTTTCGGGTTTTGACCTTCAAATAAACATGGTATCCTACTTGAAATTCCAAGTGTCTTCTTTTCTGATCTGCATAGCTCTTCTGTCTGTCCTATGCTTCTTTCAAGTTCTGTTGTACCTTCCTTACCATATTCTCCATTTCTTGGAGCATCTATGAACCAACCATGAGTTGGTCAACCGGGTTATCCCAACTAATTGGAGTTGTACACTTTCTGCCATACAGTATTTCGAAAGGGCTCAACTTAGCCGATATTTGGTACCCATTGTTATATGCAAATTCTACCATGTGTAGGTAGTCTTCCCACTTGTTCGGTTTTGTTCTTACATACATGCAGAGCATATCCTCTATAATTTGGTTTGTCCTTTCGGTCAGTCCATCCGTTTGGGGATGATAACTCGTACTGAAATTCAAATTAGTATTTATCCCTGCAAACAATTCCTTCCAAAAAGAGGATGTGACTTTTACGTCTCTATTTGAAATCACCATTTTAGGAATACCATGCAGTCTAAAAATTTCTTTCATGAATATTTCAGCAATGTTTATAGCTCTAAAAGTAGACTTTACAAGAATAAAGTGTGCAGACTTACTGAGTTTATCGATTACAACCATGATAGAATCATTCTGTTTCTGAGTTTTAGGCAAACCTGTTATAAAGTCCAGCGATATGGTTTCCCATTTCCATTCTGGTACTGGTAATGGTTGTAATAGGTCAGTTGGATGCTGGTGTTTGGCCTCACCCTATTGAAAATCCTGGCACCTAGCCAAATATTCTGTTGTTTCGCCTTTCATGTTAGGCTAGTAAAACAATTTTCTAAGTGTTGTTATCGTTTTTTGGTAACCGGGATGACCAGAATATGGTCTCTTATGCACTTCGTCCAAAACTGTTAATTTTAACTCTATTGAATCTGGTATGTAAAGTCTGTTTTTAAATCATAAAAATCCCTTCTTGTCGATACTTAGATCTGGTTTATCTGAGTCTGCGGTACTGTTTTGTAATTTTTCCATCTTCTTAGTGTAATTTCCATCGCTAGTACCGACCGTCCTTACCTTTTGTTCTAGATCACTTTCTGCCTTACTAATATTTATCTCAAATAACCCATGGACTCTTCTGCTTAAAGCGTCTACTACTTTATTTTCCTTACCCTTGATATGTCTGACCTCGAAGTCGAATTCTCTCAAGAAGGATAGCCACCTTGCTTGTCTTGCATTAAGGTTTGGTTGGTTAAACAGATATTTCACCCCACTATTATCCGTCAATAGTAGGATTTTTCTGCCCATTATATAGTGTCGCCACATTTTTAAGGCATGTATTACTGCTGCAAATTCTAAGTCATGAGTGACATAATTTCGCTCGTGTTCCTTTAATTTCCGGGACTCGTAACAAATCACGTGCCCTTCCTGAGTTAGGACACCACCTAGTCCCTCTTTACTTGCATCAACACAAACTGTGAAGTCTTTATCTGGGATTTCTACCTTCAAAATGGGCGTCGTTGTCAATAATTCTTTCAGCTTGTTAAAACTGTCTTGACATTTTTGTGACTAGTTAAATTTGATCCCCTTCTTTTGTAATGACTCGATAGGCTAGGCTATCTTGGAAAACCCTTCTATAAATCTACGATAATATCCGGTGATTCCCATGAATGACTGGATATCTGCCACATCCTTAGGTACTGGCCATTCCATAATGGCTTTTATCTTTTCCGGGTCTATGACAATACCTTTCGAGGAAATGACATGTCCTAAATATTGTATTTCTCTTTGATAAAAGTCACACTTGTCTAATTTTGCGTATAGTTTTTGTTTCCTCAACGTTTGCAGAACTATCCTTAAGTGTTCATCATGTTCTTCCTCCGTTTTTTAATAGACTAGAATATTGTCGATAAAAACTACTACGAACTTGTCTAAGTACGCACTGAAAATGTTGTTCATTAAGCACATAAATGTGGCTGGTGCGTTAGTGAGTCTGAAAGGTATGACTACAAACTCGTAGTGTCCGTATCTTGTTCAAAAATCTATTTTTTTTATGTCCTCATCCTTTATCCTAACTTGATGATAGTCGGATTGTAAATCCAATTATGAAAAGATCTTGACCCCACCAACCTGATCGAACAAATCATTTATCCTTGGTAAGGGGTATTTGTTCTTGATGGCCATTTTGTTTAGTTGTCTATAATCGATACATAGTCTTAGAGTACCGTCTTTCTTTTTCACAAAGAGGATCGGTGCTCCCCATGGCGAGACACTCGGCCTGATATACTCTTTGTCCAACAATTCCTGTAATTGTATTTTTAATTCTATCAGTTCTGGTAGACTCATTTGGTAGGGTGCTTTTGAGATAGGGGTTGATCTGGGTAGTAAGTCTATGGAGAAATCTATTTCCCTTCTAGGAGGTAATTCTGGTATCTCATCCACAAACATGTCTCTGAATTCACGTAGGACAACAAAATCTTCTAACTTGGGCTTATCTTCTTTTTCTAATAGATTCGTCACTTGGATGGCATAAAATTGACATCCCTTTCTAATACATTTCTTGAGTTGCATCACTGAAACTTGTCTAACTGATACAGGTTTTGGTATGCCTTGGACTGTTCTAACAGTGCCAAAATTATCTTTATAGCTAAGTATCTTTGTATAACAGTCTAGTACTGCTTTGTGTTGTTCCAACCAATCCATCCCGGTAATCATATCGTAAGATCCTAGTGGTAGGATGTTCAGATTGGTCCTTATATTTTGACCATCTAAGCTGAACTCAAAATCAGAAATAAAGTGAACTACTTTTTGTTTAGTACCTGTCGCTAGTTGTACAAGCCATGATTTTGCGTGCTTCAATTTCTTGAGTTTATTCGACTCTACTGCATCAGGAGTAATATAACTTAACGTAGCTCCAGGGTCAATTAAAACAAAGATTCGAGTGTCATTGATTTTACCTTCGATTTCTACCACCGAGGACTGGTGGTCAGCTTGTCAACCATCTATGGTTGCATTTATCCGATGTAGACTTCTGCCCACGTCTCCCACTGTCGAGGCTTCCTGCAAATTGTGAACATTCGTTCTGTTGGCTGCAATTAAACATGGACAATTCCTCCTTAGATGAGGCTCTCCACACTCCCAACACTTTAGTGGCTCACAGGAGTTGTCCCCAAACTTCTTCATTCCCAGGTTTATCGGTTTATCGCTACGTTGTGTATTCAGATAATTGGAGTGAAAATCCTTCCTTGGGAAAATTTTTGTTGCATTCTGATAAGGAGTTGGCTAGTATCCCTTCTTCCGCTGGTTCATTCGATCTTGCTTCTTATCCTTCCAAGTCTTGGAAAATTCTACCTGTTGTTTATATTGGTCATAGCACATTCATGCTTTCCTGAATACCTCACTCAAGGATTTGGGGTTGTCAAACTCAATTCTGTACCAGTAGGCCTGTGGTAAACAGCTTAAGAATCATTGTATTTTTACCTTATCCTCCCGGATATATGGTATGAACCTTAGTAGTTCCAGAAATTTATTTATAAGGTCCTCCATCGTCATCTGTCCGAGTCGTAACTCGTAAAATTCTTTTGTTTTCCTTTCATAATAGCTTTCAGAAAGGTATTGTTTTCTGAAACATTTTTTAAATTCAGACCATTCCAATTGTTTCTCCTTTAGGCCCTTGGCCAATTTTAGTTCCTACCACCAAATGTTGGCCTTCTCCTTCAGATTGTAGATGGCCATTCTGACCTTCATGTTGCTGGAATAATTGTAGATTTGGAAGTATTTTTTGATGTCCAACAACCATGCCTCGAATTCCTCTCCTGTCCTGGATTCTCCATCAAAAGTAGCTGGTTTAATCTTTTTAAATTCTCCTTCAAG
>ML779555.1:1263356-1280552 GCA_009831015.1 Picea engelmannii
CAACAAGTAAAAATGGTTACTAGTCCACCAAAACCATTATATACATCGTATCATGTGAAAAACCTTAATGATCAACCAAAACCATCAAACATAGTGATGAAAGAGCTATTGAATAAAATAAGGCTCTAAATAAAAATCTTGGATCCCTTCGATATACTTCTCAACTTTTAGCTAAAAAAGGGGGGAATATTCATGATTGTCAGAATTCAAAGTTTTGAAGACAACAAAAGCCATGGAGTTGCAAATATTTCATGACTTGTCATATGATTGATGATTGGGATGTTGATTGAAACCATTTGTGTGTCATTTTTTAATATTAATAATATGGGTATTTTATTCACGTCAATGGTCATTAGACCTATTATTATTGCTTTTCATTTGATTGGGTTTTTCACGATTTTTGGGGGAAGGTTTAGACTTAAAGCTAATTTATTTCCCAAAATTCTCTCTCATAAGACTTTGGAGTTCATATTATTGGAGAAATTACAAATATTGGAACTCATCTATTCAAACAATGGGATATTCTAGATTCTCAACATGCAGATTTGACATTTTTTTCCAGGAAGATATTCATCAAAGCTAAGTTTGAAAGTTTCATATTTAAGAGTAAGATGATACTATTTTATGCACTAATTCTTGTTTCCTTACTAGAATAATTATTTGAACTTTGATTGAAGGGGGGATCGATAACATGTGAGTCCCTACATAATCACAAAGTCTGAAATCACCTCTTTATGAGTTATCATCCTTATCCTTGATGAGGTGTCAACCTTATCTATTAATTAGTTTTTAGTGTGTTGGAAATATTCAATTCACAAGGTTATTACATCCATGTACTATATATAATTGATATCATTGGTTGGATATATGGTTGATATGGATAAATTCTTTTTTTCAAGTTCTTTTTTTTGTTTAGTTTCTCTATTATTTAACATTGGTGTGTAATACTCATAGAAAGTGCATGTAATGTTGGTGAAACAAAAAATGAGACAGAACTTATGAAATTTCCCATTTGGGAAACACTAGTGTCCCCATTCTCACTATGTAAAGTCCTATAAGTTCACCATCAATCAATTTCATTTTCATTTGGAAGAATTTTCAGTGAATGGTTCTTAGAATTATGAGAGTAGATATACAAAAATTCCAAGGCCTACTTAAGTCAATCCAAGGTAATAATTATTCAACCCTTCCTTTTAGAAGAAAGTTTTATCATAAAGACTTAGATATCAACATTGAATAGTGTGGGAAGAACCTTAAAAAATGAATTTAAATTGATATAAAGGCCCATTGATGGCGGTAAGAAGCAAGCATTGGAAAATTCGTGGAAATTATAGTTCAACAAACCCTCTGGGAAATTCAATTTCATAGAATGGGGCATCTCCTTTTATTTTTTATACACATTCAACATGGTCAAATATTTATAATGTTTATACAACAACACTTTTTTTTGGAGAAAGATTATGTCCAAGGAATATTTTCACTACTTTAAAGTGGATAAAACCAAAATGGGAGGACCTTACATGTACCCATTGAGGAAAGTAGACTTCCACTAAGAATCAAGGTGTCAAGGTTGGACTGAATCAACTCAAACTTAACACTTTGTTGGCCATGATATGCAAACAATTTGACAAAGGTGATGAGATTTGTCATGTAGTGGAAAGTGTGAGAGTGAGTTTCCTTGTTGACCAATATTTCCACCAATGAAGTTTCCTATATTCACAAGGATGCATGCCACATGTTTGATGAAATCTCTGTAGAAAAAGTGATTGATGAAACCTACATGAAATTTCTTTGATGAAATAGTCGATGTCAATAAAAATAAAAGAGTTACCTTAATCTGAGAGAGAATTGATTATCAAAACAAGTTTTCAAATCATGGTCAGGTATCTCATAGGGAAAACCTTAATCTTATGGGTGAATTCCATCGATTATATGGTATAGCTAAAGAACAAACTAGAGTTCATGCAGGAGATTGTTAGAATATGAAAGATTGTGCTCGTTTTACCATTGACCCTTGTCACCCAACCATAGGCCGAAGCCACCCTCCGAGCACCTTGACCTTGACAGAGAAAAGAATCCTGGTAGAAATCCAATAGCCAAGAGAGGTTAATGCACCAAGCAAGAAGTAACCAAGCTGATCAGATAGTCCCACCCAAAAACTGGTGCAACACCTTCACCAGGACTTGCACACAAAACTGCTCTCTGCAATTATGAGAAGTGTGAATAATGAGAGACTGGCGCCCTGTATTTATAGTAATTCTGTCAGGCTTGCGTGGGCCGACTTCTCCTTCTAGGTAGTAATTAATTCATATTAATTATATTTCTGCAACCGACATCTTGTCTAGGGTTTCCTTCATTTCTTTGCTTCCTTCCGGAACATTCTAATCTTGTCAAAGGTCACAATAGAGGTTCATACCTCCTGAAGCTACCATAATATCAACACTCCCTCCTAGCTAGTGAGGTATGGTCTTGAGCACAAACAGTCCATTCAATTGGTAGTATCATGAGCATCGTCATTATTATCCAACTGGATAATCTCCTATGATAGCTGGTACAATATCAATTGATAGAACACAACTGTGTCTATCCACGGTAGTACACAACTACTCAAACCGTGACACATAGTCACAAACAATGGAACATATCCACCACAGTAGTATATCTCTACTGTTTGGAGACATGCAGTCTCCATAACAATCATCTGATGACAACCTACATAGAAAATATTGTTAAAATAAACTAAACCACCTGGGCCAATCTTTCACTCACATCTATGATATCTGAAAGAAGATCTGCCCTCGGTATAGAACATCAACAATGGGCTATCTTCCCTATTCTTCTCAAACAAGGAAGAACGATTGTTTCTTATTCATGAGCCTAGACCATTCCTCACCCTGAACCTTTCCTCCGACACTAAACAAAGTGTAACTTGGAGAGAATGAATCTACCCTAAGGAATGTTTGTCCCTGATTGTTGAGCCTAAACCATTCCCCACCTTGGGCCATTCTTCCTACACTAATCAAAGTGCACCCTGGAGAGAATGTATAAACCCTAAGGAATGACTGTCCGGACCATTTCCTCTGTTAACCAGAAGAGGAAAAGACTGTCCTATATCAACCTCCAAAACAGACCATTCCTCATGTTAACCATAATGAGAAATTGTTGTCCGACGAGGCGGGCCAGTCTTCTTGAGTAACCCTCAAGAAGAGAGACTGCCCTAGACCACTCCCCATGTTAACCACAATGGGAAGTCACTGTCTATTATACATCAACAATCTGGACCATTTCCCATGTTAACCACAATGGTAAATCGTTGTGCGTCAGAAATCTCAATCCACTTTCCGAACAGGAAAGAATCTATCTAAGATGGACTATTTTTCAATCACAAAATAAAGTTTTCAATAATATTTTCAGTGCTCCCTCCCAACCTGGAGAGTAATTTCTTCCCTTTCAACTAAGGGAGTTATTTCCACGATCCCCATCTTCTCTCGGAAAAATGCAAACTTTATTCTGGATAGAGGTTTTGTCAGAATATTTGTTGTCTGCTCATGAGTGGGGATATACTCGAGCTTTACCTCTCCTTCCTAGACTTTATCTCAAATAAAGTAGTATTTTATCTCAATGTGTTTCGACCTCTCATGAAACATGGGATGTTCTGATAATCTTAGACAACTCTGATTAACACAATATATTATGGTCGATTATGGAATCTGATTAATTAAATCGGAGATTAACTTCCTTAACCATATTTCTTCTCTGCATGCTTCACATGCTGCCATATACTCTGCTTCTGCTGTGCTGAGTGCGACATACTTTTGTTTCCTACTACCCCAAGATATCATAGCGAAGCCCAAGCTGAAACACATACCTGAAGTGCTCTTTCTGTCTTCTGCACTTCCTTCCCAATCAGAGTCTGTGAATCCATGAAGTTGGATATCATTGGATGCGGTATATCTCAAGCCATAGTTTATTGTCCCATGAATATATCTTGATACATGCTTTGCAACTATCCAATGTTCATGTCTTGGTTCCACCTGGAACTGGCTTAGTGTATTTGTAATAAAGAAAATGTATGGTCGAGTATTTACCAAATACATCAATGACCCAATTAGTTGTCGATATAGAGATGGGTCTACTGGATCAGAATCTGGATCTTTCACTTTTCTTATATCCACATTCATAGGAGTGTCCATGGAATTAATGTAATGAACCTCATAATACCATACAAAAAAACTTTTGTTTACACAATTTACTTGGCAGAGAGGAATCCCATAGTGATAAGAATTATACTATACAACTTTGTTATAGAACTTTATCATAATTTTTTTTTTTACATAACTCTTGAATTCTCCTTACCACATGTTGTTCAAAGTATGTCATCGTGTCTTACCTTAAGTGGGAAGGTTATAATGGAAATCCCCAAGGATTTAGTAAAAAGAACTAAAACCTTTAGGCGTAGGGACTAAGTGATTAATGTAGACTTTATGATCCATACTACACTCACCCTATTTTGCATAAGGTCTCCATACTATACTCATGCCCAAGTGTTCTCGAAATATTACTCCTAGGGAAATCTATTTGGCTCCTACCAACTTAGCCAAGGGTCGGGTTAAGGACTAGTGACTGTCACAAGCCTCCAGGTCCTGGTCATTTAATGGCTCATAAAATTGGATACCGATCGAATTGAAAGCTCGATGTCTTGTCACCGGTGGACCTATGATAACGAGAATCAAATCACTACCTAAGACCTATCGTAGGGGGTGTGGAAGCGACCTTCCTCAAGTGGGAAAGGAATTCCCTGTCAGGGTATTAAAAGTTCTGCAACCATCATTAAGGCAGTCTACTAGTCATACTAAAATTGCTTGGCTCTATACTCGAAGTGTAATGTCAACCCTGCCCTGGTCACGTGGCTCACCCGTCCTTTGCACTCTCCATAATTAATTCGAGGCGACAAGGCATCGTTTAGGTTTTGAGAGGGTCCAGGGTTTGTCCTTCCGAGTTCTTTCTTTTCTTTTGAAGAGGCTCTGTGTGTCAAGGGGGTTTAGAGGTGAAGATTGTGGCCCTAGTGGTTGCCTCCATCCTGTTGTAGACGACGTGTCTTACATTCCGGGTAAGTTCTTCTCTAAACTTACAAACATTAATACCCTGATTATTTCAATAGGAAGATTATAATTTTTTTGGAATAAAATGTCCGTGCCAAGTTGTCGTTCTGTGTTCTCCCTCATTTTCTTCCTGTGGAATTCTTCTTTTGTCTAACTTCCTTGCATTACATTCGGAGCCATCCTTAACCCTGTAGTAATGATCCTTTTCTTTGAGGTTGTCACGATTCTCTTCTATTTACTGAGAAGGAGTGTTATCCCTACCTATCCGGGTTCGAGATCTAGGTTTTCTTTTGTAAACCCTCTGTCGTGTGGCAAAGTTCATCTCCAAGAATTCGTGAGTTCGAGGGAAGTAGTCATTATGGGTTAATTACCAAAAACTTGGTCGGAGCATCCTCTGCGTTTACTTTGCTAACTTAAGTGATTCTGTGCAAAAGGATCTTGGGTAGATTAGACTCAACAATTAGGGTACTCTTGGTTTGAATGGGAGAATTAAGCTCTATTATGCCTAACAATACATATTCTTGTTGTTCACATACACAATGAAATTCCGATTTGGTCGATTACTGTATTTCCATTATTAAAGAATATTGTGTAAAGAATTTTTACTACAACTGTATCATTCATTTTAAGAGTTGAAACATATCATTAATGATGGGCCCTGTTTGATGCGAGGGTACCCATCAATGAGTATTGTCTCCTTCACCCTCGGCCCTATATGACTATCCGGATGGAAAGCGTCAAGGAAAGGATCATGTTCCGTGAGTTCCGAAGTTAAGTAAGCGTTGGTATGATGTGTTTATAAACATTTGCACTTAAATCATGTTCTTCTTACATTGTCTTCGTATAAGAGTTTATTGATCATCGTATATGGTGGATTCCTCCAGGTTTTTGTCTACCCGAAGGTCCTGGCTGCTCATCTGCGTACTCGGCATAAAAAGGTATACGAGTTCCCTTTCATAGCCCTTCAGGAGTTAGAACCGACCGTGTTGCAACTGAGATGTAGTCAACAATATCGTTTTCCTCGGTCTTCCTATCGGCTTGGGAAGGGAAAAAATTTCCAATGTAACTTAAACCTTTGGGCTCCAATTATTATAATATAATAATTTATGTTCAGGTTTTTTCTCTGCCTTTTGTCCAAAGTAAATGACTATTTAATCATTCACCAATTGGATTTCACCCTACCCCGTAATTTGATCACCAGGGCTATCTTGTTCTGAATGTTGGTACGAATTATAATAGACCATATCATTTTGTTTCCTTTTGACCTTTCCTATGTTTATTTTCAATATGCCCTTTTGGAAAGGAATGGCGATATTCATTTTGGACTCAGCATGAATAGATATAGTGGTCGGGTAATTGATTATGATTTGTCTTTTATTCTAGAACGCCATATATAAATGCTTGTGGATCGTTCGTTATTTGTGCTATGTTGTGGTTGTCCAATTATGAACCGTCCACTGCCACGATCACCAAGTGGACAATTTCGCATATATGCTCATAGTTAATGGTTTTGTACTTTACTCCATACAATGTATATTCCTTCAGTGNTGTTTATTTTGTGCGACAGGAAAAACAAGGATTAAAAGATATATCAACCTGTGATTTATGTTCATTGTAATCATCTTCGAATTCTCATTCTTATGGAGTAATTTACTATTGTGTTATCTTATAATGGAACAACGAATTATTCAATTTAATATGGTACTGTAATAAATTTTACGGAGGGTTTTCCAAACCTTTCGATTTAGAAGTTTCTTTATACGAGAGGCAGTTGTTCTCCTAGCGGCGTAGTTGTTTATTCAAAATCATGACAGTAACTTTCTATATAAGTGGGATTCATATTGCAGTCATTAAATCTTTATTTAACGAAACTACACACAGTATTCACTGTAACTGTATCTATATTCATTGCATATCTAGATATAAATTTATGGAAATACGTGTATAGACTTGCTCAGATTTCTACTTATTCACAGATAGATTTTCTTACTAATTTCAACCACAGAAGTAAGTATACGCTTGTAAATAGATCTAATCCTTCCTAGCTCATTCGTACAAATTAGTTCTATCCAGAATTTCAATTACAGGGGTAGACATACACCTGTAGGTAGATCTGTTCTTTCTTCAAGTTCGTTCGTATCTAACTACTTCTACCAAAAATTTAAATCTCAGAAATAGACATACACAATCTTTCAAGTTTATTTTACATAGATCATTCTACCTAGAATTCTAGTTCAGGATGCCTCATTCTAGCATTTTGGTCTTTGATTATAAACTCCATACAACGAACAAATGTCCTACATGGAAATTATTTCAACTTAACCCAAATAGAGCGTCATATCGGATATACAAAATCATTCAAAACAAAGAAGGATAAGATTTAACATATCTGAATCCAGTCCGCGGGAATACAAAAGGAACAACCATGTTCCTCCCAACCGTAGAATAGGTCAACCAACGCTTACCCAATTCACCCCCTAGCCTGACCATGAATCCATGAGGGCAATCTTGGAAAATCCTCTTCAACAATGTCTTCCTCTATGAGTAATCTTCTCCCTTGCCTCACACTCCGAATCAGTGTTCATAAGAGCAAGTATTCAGTAGTTCTTTTTTCCTCCCCAACATACTAGGAAGCGTCATGCCTCCTCACATATGGTATTTAACAACCAAAAAAATAACAATGCTTTTGCCTAGGTCTTTCTTTCCCCCCTTGGGAATTTTCGCAGTTTTCTAAATCCCTGATTTTCAGGGGCTGCCCATGGCCAAATCTCTGATTTTCCACTTGTAATAATCAGCCCAGAGGTAGTTCCAACATGTTCCCCACTCATGGAGTCATCGTCAGCTGATTTTAACATGGTTGTTCCATTTGTCCTCCTGCAATCCATATAAAATATTTTGTTTTCATACAAGTGTCATAGTCAAATGGTTAGTTGGGTCAAATCAGATCTCTACCCAACAGTCATAATAATTAATTACAATTATCAAATTCGAAATTCGAAATTGCCATAAATGGAAAAAAAATTCCAAATTTGAATTTACTAAAAACGAAATAATTTCCCAGCAAATTTTAAATTTCAAAAATACTTTTTTTTTTTTTTTGGGATGTCACACTTACAATCCATCATTCCAAATTTCTGAAGGATCTTTATTGCGTACTTTCCTTGTCCAAGGAATACTTCACCATGGTTCTGCCATACTTCTAGTCCCAAGTAATAATGCATGAGACCTAGATCTTTCATATCAAATTCAGAAGCTAATTCCTTCTTGCACTGAATGATGAGAGACTCTTCACCTGTTATGAATAGATCATCAACATATAGTAGTAGGATTACAGGTGCATTGTCCATGACTTTATAGTAAAGGTTTGGATCTACATGACTCTTGGAGAAACCAAGTCTCGTTAGATAACTGTCCATTCTGGCATACCAAGCCCTTGGAGCTTGCTTGAGTCCATATAGCACTTTCTTTAATCTGCAAATGTGAGTGTCTCTGGAATGTACCTCAAACCCTTGAGGTTTTTAAATATATACTTCTTCTTCAATAGCTCCATTGAGGAAAGTTGTCTTTACATCCATCTGATGTAAGTTCCATCACATGGAAGCGACAAGAGATATGATAGCTCTGATGGAAGTATATCTAGCCACCGGAGCAAATGTCTCATCATAATATTCTCCCTCCTTCTAGAGGAACCCTCTAGCTACGAATCTTGCCTTGTATTTATCCACGCTTCCGTCTGTTGCATGTTTGATCTTGTACACCCATTTTGAAGTTACCACCGATTTTTCTTTAGGTCTTGGTACGATTTCCCATACCTCATTTTTCATAATGGATTGATGCTCTTCCGTCATAGATTCTTTCCATTGTCCCTTTTGAACTGCTTCTTCAAATGTGGTAGGTTCTTCATCTAGAAGCTTCATCATGTATGTTGCATAACTTGAGAATATTTTAGGTATTTTACTCTTTTTGAATGTTCCTTCTGGAACCTTGAGTCTTTCTGCGTCTTGTAAGGTAGCTTCAAGCCAAGATGGTCTTTTCTTGGTCTTAGGTATGATATCTGAATCAATGTTTTCACATGGATCCATAGGATGATAGGATTTTTGTTTTCTGTGCTTTCTTCGTTAAGTTCTTCAATCTCTTCTTTTTCTATAGTTTCTTCTATGGATTTCTTGAAGGGCATCTTCTCATTGAATGTTATGTCTCTGCTGACTTCGATCTTGTGTTGTTCTAGAATATATATTCTATAAGCTTTGTATGAATCACTGTATCCCATGAATATCCCTTTCTTTTTTGAAGGTTCTAGTTTATTCCTCTTGTCCTTGGGAATGTGAGAGTAAACAGGACATCCAAATATTCTTAGGTTTTCCACATTAGGTTTCTAACCTAAGAAAGATTCTTCTAGTGTTATGTCCTTCAATATACGATGAGGACTTATTTTATGCACATATATTGTTGTCATTGCTTCTTCTCCCCATAAGGACATGGATAGACCTTGATCATTTAGTAAGGATTTTACGGTTTCTTCAATGGATATGTTATTTCTTTTTGCTACACCATTTTGTTGAGGATTATGAGGAACAATCAGCTCCCTCATAATCCCTGCCAATTTGCAGAATGCAACGAATTCCTTTGATGTGTATTCTCCACCATTATCGGTTCTTAGCATCTTGATCTTCTTATTCATGAGATTTTCTATTTCTGCTTTGAACTCTTGAAACTTGCTGAATACTTCATCTTTTTTCTTGAGTAGATATAACCAAATCTTTCTTGAATAGTCATCTATGAAGATATGTAGTAAGAAGATCCTCCTAGAGATTTTACTGGCATCAAACTGCAAACATCTGAGTGTATCAGATCTAGAATCTCCTTAGATCTGTTGTTGTTGCTTTGGAAAGGTTTCTTGATATTCTTCCCAAGAGCACATCCTTTGCAGATTCCTTCATGTGTAGACTGCAACTCTGGTATTCCTTCAACCATCCTTTTGAGAAAGGGTAATGCTTGATAGTTAATGTGAGCGTACCTTCTGTACCAAAGCTCATTGGGGTTGACTTCGTTGTGTACAAGAGCTTCTTCATTTTGTTCTAGTAGTCTATACAGATTTCCTTCATGACTTCCAATAACCCTATCATTCTCTATGTTGGAGTCTTTATGCCATGATAACACCTTTCCATCCACAAAAGCTATTATGTTTCCCTTGTCTTCTAGGCAAGATATCGATACAAGATTCTTTTCTAAACCAGGTACATATAAAACATTGCTTAAGTGAACATAGTTACATGTTTTCATTTTGATGGAGGCTTGTCCAAATCCTTCCACGGGGTAAGTGGTTTTGTCTCCAATCTCTACCTTGTACGAGGTCTTCTTCTCATTTAGATTTGAGAGTCTGGATTGATCTCCCGTCATGTTCCTAGAAGCTCCGCTATCGATTATCCACGTGTCATATTCAATCGTTCCAGTGAGTGTTGAGTAGTGTAGAAGACTGATTGTTTCACTCATGTCTTTGGTTGACTGGTATGGTCATGCCTTGATCCAAAACTTCAACTTCGTCGTTTTTGTCTTATGAGAGAGACAAAAGGTGCGTTGAGTTAGGGCGCATATGAATATATTCTCTTTGAGAGAGATTCTCCATCACAAGGTGTCGGATATGAGATTAGGGTTTCTACAACCGCTTCTGCTAGTAACCCTAGCCGCAGTGTCTTGGAAGCTGCTCCTGCTAGTAACCCTAGCGACAATGTCTTGGAAGCTGATCCTGCTAGTAACCCTAGCGGAAGTTCCTCAATGAACTCAATATCCTAATGACTATGTTTCCTTCCAGTGGTTAGACTGAATGAAGGAGGTGTGGGCCCATAACCTGCTAGAATATGAAAGATTGTGCTCGTTTTACCATTGACAATACCCTTGTCACCCAACCATAGGCCGAAGCCACCTTGATAGAGAAAAGAATCCTGGTAGCAATCCAATAGCCAATAGAGGCTAATGCACCAAGCAAGAAGTAACCAAGCTGATCAGATAGTCCCACCCAAAAACTGGTGTAGCACCTTCACCAGGACTTGCGCACAAAACTGTTGGACTGCAGTGCGTAGAAACCGCTCTCTACAATTCTGAGAAGTGTGAATAATGAGAGACTGGCGCCCTGTATTTATGGTAATTCCAGTAGGCTTGCCTAGGCTGACTTCTCCTTCTGGGTACTAATTAATTCATATTAATTATATTTCTGCAGCCAACATCTTGTCTAGGGTTTCCTTCATTTATTTGCTTCCTTCTGGAACATTCTAATCTTGTCAAAGGTCACAATAGAGGTTCATACCTCATGAAGCTACCATAATATCAACATAGATATGTATGGTTACTCATGTAAAGCCTAATTTCAGGGCTACGATTTAACTATGAGTTTCTAATATAAAAAACATTATATTTACCTGTAATCCTAATTTATGTTTTTCTTTTATCAATTAACAATTAATTCTCGAAACAAAATAATCACAACTCACACATTTCTTGTAGTCTCCTAATACATTTCCAATATATAGATACATATTTATCTAACTTTCAATTTATAGTGAAATAGTAAATATCAAATAAATACCTCTTGAAGTACAACTTTGTCCCTTGTTGTTTCTTGTTGACTGTTGTTGTCTATTGCTCCTTGTTTGAATGGACTAACTTCATGAAAACTTAACCTTTTCCTCCCATCTAGTTAGGAACAAAGCATCTCTGACTCCCTAGCTCCATGAAATATTTCCTGGCCCCCGATCCCAAAACCCCAACAACACCATTCCACTTATAAACCCACCAAATTCCCCAAAGAAAATTTCCCTTCTCACTCAGATTTCTCCTCCCTTCCTCTTCCTCCCGAAAAATCCCCCTTTCCAAAGTCTCACTCCCTCCTTCTTATCCTCCTCCTCTTGAATTCCCCCCCATCATCAATTTCTGAGGTACCTTATCTTTTGTCATTAATTCTTTACCTACCTTTAATACAATAAAATAATCCGCTCCCCCCCCCCTTTTGGGTTACATTACTTAATTCAAAATAATAAATAAATAAAACGATAAAATCTAATTATTTGAATAATTAATTTACTTAGATAGATTCATGATTAAATAAATTTACTTTTAGTACATTAATGAATTAATTTACCTTAATTAATTATGTTCATTAAATAATCTAATTGGGGTGTTACATACACTCACTATTCAAGAAACTTCGTCCCGGGGTTATAGTAATTTACAATACAAGGATAATAATAACATGATTCATACATCTCGTTCAAATAAGCAAATCATTAATGTAAAACACTCATAAATATTAGTGTACATGCGCAAGGCATGTATGTGTAGCTAGCACATACAAAACTTGTGCGTATACTAATGGAAATAATTAACATATCTAATGAAATTCCTATATGTTTCCAATCCAATCAACAATGAAATAAACATCATAAGAATAAATCAACATTTTTCAATATTAGCATAATCCTTCAATTATAATAATTTAGTACAAAGAACATTTATCTAAATAATTGTAATTTAGTTAAGCAGTTTTTTTTAGACAAGAGAAAATAAAGCAGGTCTGTTATAATATTAAAACTCCACACACTCTCAACTACTTCTAATCATCCTACCTCCCTAACCTACTTCCATCTTCCATCCCTATACTTCCTCGGATGGACTGTCCTAGAGCATCAACTATATTGACCTAACTCGAGATAGAACACATAAGTGGAAGTGTCAACAACCTTGACCAAGCATCCCTAATAGGAAATTGGTAATCATCATCACACGTCTAGGGGAGCGTGATCTAACACCATCCTCCCATGATTCCAGGTTATAGAGGATACATAGTGGGAAATGCCTCCACCCCTCCTCATAGAACTAGGGTCAACACCGTATCATGGACCATATAGTGGCACTATGTTGATGGGATTTTTTTATTATATATTCAGTTTCAGGCAATCTCTCTACCTGAAAAACCTACACTTTCCCACATATTATAGCAATGCATATTAACCAAAAAAAATTAAAATGAAAAGATCCATACCATATTATTTCTCAGTCGATGTTCACGACATCAACCATTTATTATCATCATCCCTTGGCTATTTCATAGTCCATTAATCCATATATTATTTTATAACACAAACTCATACATATACATTCAGTATTATCATGCAAATGCATTTAATCATATCACTAACTCGGTATCCACGTACTAACGACTTTAAATTAAAAAAATTTCAAGATAGAATTAGGTTGCATAATATCCATCATAATTCAAATAATGATAAAAATTCATAGTATTTACATTCACATAGGTCCATATGTCTAAAATTTTAAATGTATAATTAATAGTGTTCCACAGTTAATAATAAAATAAGAACATGACTAGACTATAAGTAATTCTACTTGTCGAAGTCAAAATGGGTTATTACATACACCCAACCTTTGGGAAACATAGTCCCTAGTTGGTCAAAAAAGTGAGGAATGAACTCATCGTAAGGTCTTTGCATCCTCCCAAGTAGCAGATCATGGGTTATACTTGTCCCATTGGACCTCTTGGTCTACCAAACGATTTTCGAGTTGTCAGACCCTACAGTCCAATATGCGTAATGGTTTGACCATGATGGTTCCCGCGTCTGAGACATCCAATTCCTTCCAATTTAGTTTGTGAGATTCATCAACAACATAATGACGTAGAACAAATACATGAAAAACATCATGAATTTTATGCAAGTGGGATGGAAGTACAAGACGATAGGAAACAAGTCCAATTCTCTCGAGGATTTTAAATGGTCCTATAAATCGAGGCAACAACTTTGTCCCTTTACCAAACTAAATGGTACTCTTATTATGCCTAATATGAATGAAAACTTGATCTCCCACTTTATAACTTCAGTGATTCCTATGTGCATCAACATAACGTTTTTTTCTATCACATGCCTCCTTTAATCATTTTCTAATATGAATCACCTATTCCTCCATCTCTTGAATCAATTCCAGCCCTAGTGTCACTCTGTAATATCCCCAAGGATGAGCCCCTATTGTATTTATGAATTGTAAACATGTTTTGTAGGTTGTTGAGCCGAGTGTTGATAAGTTAGTGGGCTTATGTGTTTATTGGGCCGGAGAGCCTAAGTGTTAAAGGCCAGGAGCCTGATTTTGTATATGTAATTATGTAGATCGTTAGTAAAATATAAACATCACTGTGTGCAGACCAACCACGAAGAAAGAGTGATGGGGGAATAAGCTTCCACAAGGTGGGTAAGGGAAAGGGGGATGAAAGGTTGGAAAGAGGGGCTAATCTTAGGGGCTTAAGTCCTTGAGAATAATAATTTATTATTATTCCAAAGCTGTGTAAAAGACATGTTTTTATCCTAAGTCTTAGGAAAGACAACGTGTGCAAAAGGAAATGCATGCAGCTCCAGGAAGACAAGTGTTGACCTAAATGCATGCAGTTAAAGCTACAGAAGTTAGTCGTGTTGGGGGTTCGCTCCAATATTCTATCATACTCTGCTTGAGTTCTCTGGGGCATCTGAACCGTTTTCCTCTGTGTACGCATCTGCATACCCTCATGCACCTTTGGAAGCAGTAATTTGTGATTCCAACTGCGCTGGAGTTTGCTCGCCATTCCCGATTCCTGTGAATTATGTATGGCCTTTGTGTTTTGACCTCGACATACCCACACATACCTGAGAAATCACCCAATGGGAGGGAAAACCAACCTGTTTCATCCTTGAAATGAACATATCCGCTCTTGCAGAGAGCCGAGTTCGTACCTGGACTGTTTGGGTCGCTTCCTTTTATTTTCCTGAGTTGTTTTGACCAGTTACCATTACAGTCACCGTACCTTGTTGGAATTGAGTTGAAAGTGGCTGAAGAAGCGGTTTATGAGGCCCATGGTAGAAGAGGCAGGTTGTGAGGCCTGTGAGCAGCTCTCTTCAGGTGAGAGAGTTTGCTGGGAAGTGGTTTTCTCCCAGAGAGAGTCCAACACCAGCTACGGAACTCTGAGAATTCCTAATCCGGCCTATTGTCGAGAGCCTGAGAGGGAGGTGAAGCGGTCGATGGACTGTGTGACAGTGTAGGTGTATACTCCCGGGTGGAACATGCATGTGGGGAATGAGATTCCGTGAGTAGTGGGCGTAAGAAGGCTCCTGGAGAGAATCCTTCCAGTTGCACTGTGCAGTTTTCTTGTAACCTCAACCTAGTCTAGGATTCCCTAGCCTTGGGTGGAGCTTAGTCCCGGCTCAGAGGTGACCCACTGCTGAGCATGATGAGAAACATGGTCTAAGGCTGGGAGGTTCGTGGAAGGTCTGCACGTAGTTGGTGGTGTTACTCCAGTTGAAAAGATAAGTATCATTATTGTGCTTAATTTATATGTTATGCATGTTTGTAATACTTGAATATTATCATGTATTATGTTGTGTATATGAATTGTTGTCTATTACACTTGAATCTGTATGGTAGCACTAACTTTGTGTTATATGTTTTATTTCAATTAAAATGCATGTTATATATATCTATGTATATATGTATTTCCACGGGGTAGAATTGCCCGACCTGTTGGTGGTCGAGGATGTTACAAATTGGTATCAGAGCCAAGGTTTCAACGTTGAGCCTAGATGGGCTGGATAAGTGGTCTTTGGACCCAAGGTTTCGAGCGGAAATCGTGTCTGGAGGGACTAATTTCGGACCTCATAACCTTCCTGAGTGCCAAGAAGTTACCTTGGTCATGTTACGAAGCTCAGGAGGAGTAGCGGTATCGTAAAACCACAATAGACGTGGTATTGGGTTGTAGAGTAATGTGGTTCGTAGGATCTGTTCGAGAGAAGGAGATTCCTTTACGACCATCATATTTGGAGAAGGTGCAGTAGGGTTATCCTGGAAGCCTATCAGAGTTCAGCAATCGGGAGAAGCGGGGTGTGATGAGGCACAAACTTCCGAAGTCCGAAGCTTCGAGGTCTCGGAAGAGATCTACACCGTAGATATGAGGGGAGAGCTTGACCATTATATATTGATAATCCATGCACAGTTTAGTCGTGAGAACCCTTCGGAATTTGCAAAATCGAAAGATTGGAAGTGAAGAGAGGTGAACACCTCCAAAGAAAGGAATCGTAAAGTGGATCTTGACTGTTGGTTGCGGGAGAGATAAGGATCGTTGATTATCCGGGGAGAGTCCGAAACTGCGGAAATTGGGAGAAGGGGAATGTATTGATGCACAAACTTTCGAAGCCTGAAGTTTCGAAGTGAAAGGGTAGACATGATGGGGCCAGATGACGTCGCCTGGGGTGACGTGGACCTTCCTAACACTACTACATATTGTAAAAATTCCGACATTTTATTTGCGGCGTTATGGACAAAATTGTCCATATTGTCGCAAAATAGAGGAAATTTATAAAAAAAATAATCATGTTGCCCGATAACGTCGGTCTTGCCACATTGACGTCTCTCTTGCCACGTTAACGTCGCTCTTTCCACGTTAACGTCGCTCTTGCCACGTTTTCCACTGGAACGTCTCTCTTGCCACGTTTGTGAAGATGTATGTCGCAATTTCCACGTTAACGTCGGTTTTGCCACGTTAACGTCGGTCTTTCCACGTTAACGTCGCTCTTGCCACGTTTTCCACTGGAACGTCTCTCTTTCCACGTTTGTAAAGATGTATGTCGCAATTGTGACGTTTTGGAAACTAGGTTTTCCCCTTCAACAGTCACCTGAGTATGTTCACCAAGTCAAAATACCAACGGTCACTTAGGACTTTTTTATGTCGGAATTGCGACGTTACAAAATCTATAAATATGTTGCATTTGACGGATGTTGCGACAAGTTTTCTATAATAACGACGCTTCAAAAAGGGTTTGCGGGTCTTCTCGACGAACAAAAAATAGATATTTGTTTCAGTATAAGTCTGTGGGGAAGAATGTCAGAAAACATTAGAGTTGAATGGGTTCAGTGTCATTCAACATGTCATCTTCAAAATCTTACTTCTTGATCTTGTTTGCATCATAACTTTTCACCATAATATTGATCATTTCTCATTTAAATATTTCACAAAGCATGCTCTTCTCTAGTCTCTCCAATTCTTCCAATCATTTTTAAAAATATT
>ML779555.1:1283711-1319545 GCA_009831015.1 Picea engelmannii
GCTACAATTTGCATTCTATGAATTTGCTCTTCTGCTCAATGTATATATATAGAACACTTGCATGCTACGTGTGAATTTGTTGTGCTAGCCAAAGGATACAAAGCAATACCTGCAATGACTTCAAGTTGTATTATTGATGATATCATTGTCTGCTAAATGTCAAACAAATTGTCAGAGGTTTCAATGAAGGCTCTGGAATTTCTGTTGCTCAACTATCTCATTGGTATATAGGATCTTGTATTGGATGGCACTTGTTTCGACATACCCAATAAAGTACAGTATTATTTTAATCCTATCTAAAAACAGGGACTTACTCTCTCATATATTTTTGCAGTCGTATTACGCATGATTGCACTTGAGCTTTTGGACTTTAGCTCAACAATTGCAAGTTCGTGTGATAACACACTCGAGACATATCCTAGTGATCCTAAACCTCATTAGAAAAGACCCCCTTTACCATTGGAAGATAGTCCTCCTCCTCAACCAACCTTGCCTAAGACCGATGATATAGATTTAAATATTGATATGGCTAGTATCTTAGCAAAGGTTAATATACCTGTCCCTCTTAGTATTGATATTGTATTTTTTTTTTAAATATCTACAACATAGTCGCTATTGCGACATCTTGGAGTGTTGCTCCCATAGCAACCACGTCAGAGATTATACCTCTTAACGTCTCTCCTCCCACGTTCTTAACACCTCTCTTTCCACCTCCAAGATTTTCGCTCCCATAGCAACCACGTCGGAGCTAGTAACTCCTGGCCGTCGTTGTTGCCACCTGATGGACGTCGTTCTTGCGACGTCCAAGAGTGTCGCTCCCATAGAAACCACGTCGGAGCTAATACCTCGTCCCGTCAGTCTTGCCACCTTCAGAACGTCTCTCTTGCCACCTTTGAAACGTCTCTTTTCCCACCTTTGAAACGTCTCTCTTGCCACGTCTGAAACATCTCACTTGCCACGTTTGAAATGTCGGTCTTGCCACCTTTGAAGTGTCTCTCTTTCCACGTCTAAAACGTCTCACTTGCCACGTTTGCAACATCTCACTTGCCATGTTTGCAACGTCTCACTTGCCACGTTTGCAACATCTCACTTGCTATGTTTGCAACGTCTCAATTGCCACGTTTGAAATGTCGGTCTTGCCACGTTTGCAATGTCTCACTTGCCACGTTTGCAATGTCTCAATTGCCACGTTTTAAACGTCGGTCTTGCCACGTTTGCAACGTCTCTCTTGCCACATTTGAAACATCGGTCTTGCCACATTTGCAACGTCTCTCTTGCCACATTTGAAACGTCGCAATATAGACGAAAACATGGTCATCGGAAAAATGACGTCATGTGAAACGACGTTTGAGGGGGTCCGAGGTTTGTCGATCTTCCGACAATAGAAAGTGGAAATTGCGTCGAACACGCCGTCGGAATTTGACCCAAATGCAATAGTGTAAGTGTACTATGTGCCATTGCCTTAGTTGGTGACAACTGTACTATGTGGGCGCAGAGGATAGAGAAGCCAAAAGTTTGAAAGTCGGGATATTGGAAGGGAAAAAAGTGTGAAATCTTCTAGAACCCGAAGTCCTGAAGCTTTGATTCCACAGTGAGTGTCAGCCGTTGGATGCTGGGTAGACGTGGACCGTTGATCCACCCTACTTCGCGAGTTCGTTAATTCGGAACTCCGAGAGTCAGTTGTGATGTATTATGAAGACTTTGAAACTCGACGTCTTGATTAAGCGCCTATCGATATGGCACTTGGTTACAACCTGTGGTTGCAGGGGTTGGAGATAAGAGAAAAGGGTTGAGGCCTGAAATTGTTACAGAGTCGAGCATAGCTCAGAAAATTCATGAAATCTAAAAGTTTCTTAAAAAAGATTCGATTTATGAATTCTGTGGGATTTGTTAAGGAATGATGGCCTGAAAAATTATGGTTGACTGGATGTTGTGTTTGCAGAGGTTAACGAGTTCCAGAACCGAATAGAGTTGACACTGAATGAAAATAAATGAAAGAGGCCCGGACTGCTTCCAGTTCAAAGAATGAAGCAAAAGGAATCGATGTCCATTTGGGAGTTGAAGGATCGAACTCCAATGGACATGGAGAAGAGATAGATAAGGAAGGTCATATGATGAAAATCATTGATCGATTGCAAAAAGATGCCCAAACTAACTGATTAGACAACAAAAAGCTCATGAAATCCAAGGATCAACAGGGAGAATTCAACTTAAAGTTGATGTGGAGCCTGGAAAGAATCGAAAAAAAGTTGGATAAGGAGAGTGACTCAAGCAAAACATGGAGTTGCAAGAACCCTGAGAAGAAAAGAAGATCAAGAAGTGTTAGCAGGAATCATCGTCACTCCCCAAAACATTCCAATAAGGAGGCACACAGTAGTTCAAGCCCATCTCTGACCAGAAAACATAGTAGATTTGGATTGGATGAACTGAAGGGTGAAATGAACAAGATTAAGCCTCCTACGTTTGATGGATAACATAAGGAGGAAGATGTCGATACATGGTTGTTTGGCATGAGGAAATATTTCCAACTGCAAAATTATTCCTCTCATGACGAAGGAAGAATTGTGATGTATCAACTGAAAGGAAAAGCATCCATGTGGTGGGATCAGCTTGTGCAGGTGCAACACATCAAAGAGAAAGATGTTACTTGGAAAGAATTCAAGAGGTATTTCAAAAGTAAATACTTGACTAAAAGATATTATGACAAAAAAATGAAAGAGTTATTTGAACTCAAGTTGGGAAACATGTCCTTTGATGAATACAAATGAAGGTTCTTGGAGTTGTTGAAATATGTTCCCTTCATCAAGGATGAGACTGCCAAAATTCAAAGGTATCTGAGTGGACTATCACCTTCCATTGGGGAAAATATTCAGTATGATGACCCTAGGACTATGGAAGAAACGATAAGGAAATAAAAATGCTTATATGAGCAGCAAAGAGAAAAGCCTACTTTTCGGAAGGCTTGGGATGACCATAAGAAGTTCAAGAAGGAGCAGAGGCAGAAAGGAAACAAACCTCGAGTTTTCATAAATAGTCCTTAAGGACAGCCATAGTCCTCAAAAACAAACCTTCCTTGAGGAAATAGTCCTCAATGAAGGATGAACTCATGAATAGACGAACTACGACAATTATCTAGGGCTCCCAATGAATGCCGAGATCTACAATATTCGTTTACTCTACACTTCGGGCTTCGGGACTTCGAATATCTTTGCAACTCAACCCTTCAAAACCTCTGAACATTGAACTAACAGAGGCTACATCTTCTCACCACGTGTCCCTCCTCGACCGACGGTCGAGATCAACTCTGGCCTTCGTGTGTTTGAGAGTTTTCGAACCAAACAACCTTGCACTAGATTTCATCCAGAGTACCAAATCTCCAGATTCCAAGATCTATTGATACGTGTCTCTTCACACCAACGGTTAAGATTTGTTCTGGGCTTCGGAACTTCAGGAAGCTTGCTTACTTCCTCTATAATTCCTCCAAACATCCAGATAGACGAAATTCCAAATAATATTGGATCTGTGGACATGTGTCCCCACAATCAGATGGTCCAAATCTTCTCTGGTTCCCAAGACTTCGGAAAAATTGCCTCCTTTGCACACACCACATGGAAACCTCCGAGTACGCGAAGTCTGAAGGACTTCAGGGGTTACACCCTTGATACTTTCCCATATTTGATGGTTGGGAAAGATCTTCTCCTCCTCGAGCGGATCTCGTCGACTCGATCTTGAAAATGAAAAGATTATTCCCTTCAAATATTATGGTCGCTCTTTCTCCTGAGCTTTAAAACTCAAATTATTTGGGTCTTCTATGCACACCTTGCGCTCCTATGAAAAAATTGACACTTGAATATTTCTGGAAAATCTTCCCATGCACTTCTTGCATTTGTTTCCTTGAGACTCTTGAGCACTTGATTAAGTGTTGGCCCTATGCACACCTTGCAAGGGTCTTCTTGAGATCCTATACTCAGATGAGTATATGTGCACTCCTTGCACTCACCCTACACAATTTCATGTTATCTCTTCTGAGCTTCTGAGTCTGAAAATGACTCTGCCTTTGCATTCCTTGTGTGGCTACTATGAACTCCTTGCACTAGTATTTCAGAAGAGAAACAATTGAAACTTACAGAACACTACAGGTTCATTTAATTAGTCCTAAAATGCATACGCGGGCATATAAAACACATAAATCAAATAACACACATTACCCATTTAAATCATGGATATGTAAACTTAGAATTTGAGAACAATATTCCTCTATTATATTCCTTCAGCAAATCATTTACAAAGATTTCTTGCAGCTCTTCAACTTCTCCTTGAAAACAATTGACAATAAACTTCAGCAACAAAATACAAGTGTCTTCAGCAGCCTCATTTGGGCATAGATTACATATATTTATACACAGAGGGGCTTCTCGAGCCTTCCTACCGACTACGATAGTGCTATCATATCATAATTAAAACATTATACCACTAAGGCTTATTAAAATAAATGGCATTTACAACCCATATACGAGTCACTTCTCAATATCTCTACAATCATATAGCTTATTAAAGACATTACAATCCTTTGCGATCTCATAAAATGGTTCCTGCCTCAAAACATTAAAAGTTGTTTTAATTACAATCTTTTCAAAATATCCAATTGATGTGTTCTATTTGGGTCTCAAAACAATTTGAACACACGCGCTTGATGCTGAGTTTTCATCCACTTGGATTGATGGACGTTGTTGATGATTCTCCTGCATCAAAAGGGCTAACGCCTATGGTTAAAATGAAAGTCAAACTTCGGAAAAGAAAAAGAAAAAGACAACAACCCAATGGGTTCTAAATTCTTATAATCGCATCTTGACAGCGGCCCTACAAATTTTCCCCAAATTTGGATTTATAAAAAATAAACAGAGACTCCACACTACTTATAAATTCGGATTTATCAACAAATTCAACAGAGAATCCATGATGTAAATCTGTATTTAAACAAAATTTAACAGGGATCTACCATGCAACAAAATTTAATGGTCATAAGATTTAACATGGATTCCACGATAAAAAAATTGTATCTAGAATACAGTTCGACAAAGATACCACCATATGATTTGATTTAGGATTTAAATGAAATTCAACAGAGAACTCACGATACAAATTTAGGATTAATTCCTTAATTTACTAGCGAATAATACACTATTAAATTTCCTTAAAAAAAATCTCAACTAAAACCTCTGATCATAAGAACTTCAAATATGGAATAAAATATAATTTTTAAAAACATAGACCCTACACATTATCATTTCGAGTTTTACTAGAGGATCAAGCCACCTGAAAAATAGAGTTAAAAAACACTCGAAATTATAGAAAAAAAATGAAAATCGTAAGCATCGTAACTATTATTCATTTGACAACAATTGTAACAATTTGACAATAATACCTTCTATTGATTCTACAGTGGCCATACCAAATCTAACACACTAATATACTAGTACTACAAATAAATGCAGAATATAATAATATCGGGACTAATGAAGGTTGTGTAATGAAGATGTTTGTCAAAGTCTTGCACTCCTTTCTTTCTTTCTCTTTCTAATCACAAAGACTTCAACGATACCTCCCATCCAATGCTAGGGGTATTCTTCTTCCCCCTTAGCCCCCTGAGCCGCAAAGGGGACAATCACAAAAACCAAAACAAAATAGCTTCCAAGATTGCCTCGCAAGGAAGATATTCCACTCTTTTCACAAGCTTGGAGTCCCAACTCTCACAAGTAAAACACATTCATTTCAAAATTTTCCAGCACAACAATGCTCCAAAGGTTTTATCCATTTTCCTTCTACATCATTTGTTTTATATAATTTTCCTCATAGACACTTGTCCTCATGCATAAATAAATAACTTTTTAATTTAAATTAAATATGATTATTCACCCACACACTTGTCATACTCTCCCCAAGTTGCACAAGTAATTACCATATTTTATTTTATTTAAAAAAGAAAAATCCCTCGCATTCCCCAATGTGTTTCTATTTTCTCTCTTAATTGTCCCTTTGTTCCCCAAATTCTCATTTAATGAGTGTCTCCTAACTAGATCTTAGTTAGAGTTGGATTAGGAGTCTTCTTCTGGTTATACTAGTGGTAGGTTGACTCAATATTCTATTCTATGTACACCCATTCTCTCAAGTTATTATTATCTCTATTTTAAAAATCCCTTTTTATTAATTTCATGCACACATGTGCATTTTATCAAATCTTTAGATTTTACTTACTTTTCCCTAGAAATTGATTTATCTCAAATCTTTAACTCATGTTATAATTCCTTTAGTCCTTTATTTAATTATAGACTTAGACTTAGTCTTAGACTTATGCTTAGGCTTTTGTTAGGATTTATAAATTTTTTTTTTAAATAAAAAATGAGTAGTACCTGCTATATTAGATTAGCACAAAACTTTGACAAAATATACAGTGGCATAGCCAAAGTCACCAAAAATGTTGTTGATATCCGGAAACCAACATAAGTGGGGAGCGAATAGCAGTTATATGACAATACATAAAGGAAAGTAGCATCTGTCCTGCCCGGAGGAAACCAGGACAGATGTTTATGGTCCAGATGAACATAAAACAGTAACACAATAAAACTAAAAACCAGGAAATCATAAAAACCTAGGCACCTAGTGATCTGTTGCCTTCGCTAGTCTGCCAAGTGGTCCCCGCCAGGATGGCAAAAGCCTGCGCGCACATGGGGCACTTCCGCTGAGCAGGAGCACCAAAAAACGCATTGAGGAGCAAATCCATGCGCTGGCCCATGAGGAGGGCCCTATGTTCCAGGTCCGCCATGTGGCCTCGGAGCTCGAGCACCAAAGCCAGGTGCTCGGCGCTGAGGAGAGAACCATGCAAACCGCCACCCGTGCCACTGAGTGGAGAAATCCTCAATCCCATTGCCTCACCAATGCCAGTCGTGATCTCCCTCTGCACCGCTTCAACCTCTGCATCCACCGTCTTCTTGGCACCAACTACTTGCATGCCATGTCTGATAGGAATATTGTCGCCCGGCCAGGGAATTTCTTCAACAATGCAGCCGGGGAAATCGTCCTCCCTGGCCAAATTGAGTTTGGTACCCTCCCGGCTGGTCATCTCCATGGCGTGGGGCTTCTCATCAATCAACAGGTCCCCCATGAATGAGTCCTCCTCCACGACGCAGGTGGGAAACACCGCCTTGGTCTCAGCCTCCTGCTTGTCACCCGGATTAATTGTCGTGTCTTCCCTGCTACAACCAGCACCCGACTCTACAATAGTGGCGAGCAACGCCGGTCTCTCAGCCCGAGCCTTCTTGCGAAGGATGGAGGTCGCCAAGGCCAAAACGCGTTCTAATTGCTCCTTCCGCCATTGTTGCGCCTTATGGGCGTCCCATGCTGAACCCCGGCGAGGCCTACCTCACTTTCTAGCCATTGTATCCGGGGGGTGAAATCAAGTACCAAACAGTTGCAGTGATAAGCTAAGAAGCCAGGACGAGAACGGTTGCAGGTGCAAAGCGCGAGAAAATCGACTCTGTCGTGGCATACGCAAAGACAAACTGCTCGGAAGATCCTTAGCATAGTGCAAAGAAAAGGTGGTGAACGTCCAAGCGAAGAGCAGAGCCGAGGCAGGAGCAGTCCCGCTCTGTCCAGGCTCATAAGAAAACACATAACCAGACACCCGCGTCATTTGTCCTCCCTTATCCTCTTTCATTCTGAGTGCGCAAGGGGTGTAAATGGTCGCGCAAGGGAGGAGTCCCTCCGTCGTATGGCCTCTGCTATGGCCGTCCACCATCGTAAATGATGATGTGTGGGTGGCGTCCATCAGCATTTAAGCCCAGGCTTAGTGCTAAGCCTTGTGTCACCACCACAGTGCCGCGTGTCACCCCATCTGGGGCTAAGATTGTTAGGATTTATAATTAATAATCTATTGTTTAATTAATTATTTTAATCCAACAAGGTCTAATCATTTGAATGTTTTCTAGGCCACCTAGATTTATTGACTCAAGTTTAATTATGTGACGTGCCCTTCAAGACACACCTCTATGCTCCAAGGGTGCCACTCACCTTTGAATTGTTTTGGAAATTTGTCCGACCCTTTGGAGTCAACACTCCATTCAATCAAACTTGTGAGAGACTAAGGGCTTCTCAAGAATAAGAAATCTACCTCATTGTGCACCCCTTAGAAATATTCATGAGAAATTGTCTCTGTCTACCCTCACGACATCGTGGACCACTCAAAATAGGTATTCATTAAACTACAGTTCTGGCCACAGAGAGAGTGCTAGTAGGCTATGACAGGGACAATGCCACACCTCTCCATCAATGTATGGTTTTCTATGAAGGACCCCTCTAATCCTTATGTGATTCGGATTAGCAAGCATCGTCAAGCCTGCATCCATTGAATTTTTTTTTTATCAATAATCCATATGCATAATCATACTATAATCAATCATATGTCATAAGTGCGGAAATGAAATACTAAATCGAATACAATTGACTTCCGGACTCAATCCGGAGTCCAAGGAAGTCCATTGATGCCATCAGCATCCGTAACCTATCATGTGTCCTGCACACTCGGAACGACTCATCAATAGCATCTTCCAATATATATACTTCAGATTAACAATAAGTTACAATACATCATCATCATCATATATAACCCATAAGTGAAATGAAATCATAATATACCATAATCAGATCACTTGCATGTAAGTGTCCTCAAAGAATAAGTCCATAAAAGTGTGCTCAGTAGAGCGGGATGTTACAAAATTGAACCCTTCGCATCTCAGAGGCATTACCTAAAATGTCATGATAAGAAGAACGTTCATAAATCACAACTTCGATTGGAATAAATAACATTCAATGACACCACGCTCGATAACAAATGAAGACGAATATAAATTTGAATTCATCGAAGCAAATAGAATCGGAGCATGAATGAATTAACCTGAATGAGAAGGACAGGAGAATTGGTAATATTCTGTGAGCCCGACATGTCATGCAGTAGATATTGCCAGCAGGGAAAGGAGAGAGGGAAGTCTCTGAATTCTTCGAGAGCAACGTCTGCATCGGCTTCCACAAATAGTATGCCTTCTCTCGTGCACTCTAGCATGAGCTTACAGGTGGGCACGCCTCTGAATCTGTCGACAAAAGGGTAGTAGAACACTAAAACATTGGCCAAACCTTCTCTGATAACTCTGGAGGGATCCTCACCCTTCTTTGATGGGTTGAACCGATAAAGATGAATGATGGTAATATGAAATCTCAAAGTTTTTTGATCATCGATATTGTAAGGGTATAGAAACTCTTTTGGAGTAGGAAGGGAAGGAACGACGAGGAAAACTGGCTTTTTGGTGACAGTGAATTACAAAGACGCCATGAAAGATCAAATTCTCAGTCAATGCTGAAAGAAATAGTTGAACAATGTTAGAGACTTTGAGGCAAGACAAATATAATATATGTAGGATCTGCACAAGGTGGTACGATTTATAAGCATCTATGTAGAGTTATGATTAAAGACCTCATGATGGCCGACCAACGTGGTAGATGAATAATAAGAACCCATAACTACAGTAATAACTACACTGCCCGTGCAGAATCTACAACGTTGATGTGTACAACATATGGTCACTACACTGCTCGTAGAGGCAGGACATTGTTACTGCACTGCTCGGTAGAGGCAGGACATGGAAATACATGCCACTGCTACATATGCCCCACATAAATTTGATGTGACATTTTTTTGATGAGTATGAATGATGACTAAACGAGTAATAATGACGAAGGTTTAGAGTTCTGAATCTAGTGTTGACTAAAAGTAGCACCGATGAAAACAAAAGATGGTAACTTGAAAACAAGTGAAACTTCTAATATTTTTTTCAAACCATTTACTCATATGGATGACAACTAATATACCTATCTTGATGACAACCCTTTACTCATCTTCACTCATAATAATGTTTTCAAACCATTTACTCATATTGATGACAACCAATCTATGACAACTAATGACCCATCTTGATGACAACTAATGTACCCATCTTGATGACAACCATTTACTCAGATTGATGACAACTAATTTTAATTTTTTCAAACTATTTACTCATTATGAGAAAAATAGAGGGAAAGTGTTATATGACATTTTTTTTCCAAGAGAAAATTGCTCCAATTTATAAAAGGTATAAATTTGTTACAATGCAAAGCTGCTCGCCAAACCAAAGTCCGGAAAACCAACCAGCCGGGAGGAACCACCCTTCTAAAACAGTCAAAGAAAAATCAGCCTAAAAGGGAGATAACAATAATCAATACATCATCAGCAGAATGAGGATAAACATTCCACTTCATTCAAAAACATTTATAGATGTGGAAGTGTTATATGACATTAAATAAAGGGAAAGTGTTATGTGACATTAAATATATGTGACAGTGTGAATTTGTTATAGGACATTAAATATAAGGAGAGGTGCTTCTTCTTGTTGTCCCTTTATTTTTTCAATAGATCTAATAATATTTAATAGTTGAAATATTATTCTTAAATATGTCACAATTATGTTTGAAAATTTGATCGAAAAGACTTGTGTAAAACCTAAATATGTCACAATTACGTTTGAAAATTTGGTCGAAAAACTTGTGAAAAACCTTTTTATGAATGGAAAGAGGGTTTTTCAAAAGAAATTATTCCATAAAAAATATTATACATTCTATGTAAATAAAAGGTTGATTAAACTTAAAAAAAACATTTTGAACATTATCAATATCTCGCTACTCCAAAAGGGGAGAAAATAGTAGTAAAACTTGTGTAGAAAACATCCCTGTAAAGGTCTCAAAATTTATTTTTTCAAGTTTTTTTTCATTCTAAATCTACAAACCCCCTTAAATTTTTAGAGAATAGTTAAATCTACCATATAATATACCTATCTCATTTGGATTCATATAATAATAATGAATCAATGATATTTATGTTAGATTTAATTAATATATTTGATATATGAGAGACAACTGATCCAGGTGGATATTGGTGGCCACCCACCTATTCCACTGGCTTGAAAAATAATTTTCCACCTTGGCAGTTTTTCGACAGTTTTTTAGGTTCGAAACTTCGAGGGCCATTTTGAGGCCCTAAACAACGTTTTTTGGGGATTTGGGGTCTAAAAGAGTATTGGAAGCACCTAGTTGAAAATTGTTCTTCTCGGTTAGAACTTTCCAACGGGCTATCGTGTGCCTAAAACAAAGATCGTATGAAAGAGTTACAACCCCGGGAAGTGGATGTACTAACTTACCCAAACGAGGCCGACATGACTTTTGGCGCTTCATCTCCTAGGGTTAGGTTTTTGAATGTCTATGGTTTTTTAAATTCTTGTTTATTGTAAAAAGGCCTTTAGAGACTCATTGCGATCATCTTCTTTTGAATGAGCGCAGTCATCACATCTCTTCTCAGAGATAAGTCGCCACCATTAAAGAAAGATTGTTTTTCGCTGCATTTTACAGTTTCAACTTATTTCCTTATTGAATAGAAAACTAATTTTATTGTATCTTTGTTATTATGTGTTAATAATATTTTAATAATTTGTATTCATTCTGTTATGCTCATAAAATACAGATCATTGGTATCAGAGTGGTCTGCTCCTTGTTGTCTTAATGCATGTCTCCAACGACGTCAGGGTACAAAGAATTGGGTCTCGGTCTTGTTTCACTAGAGGAAAAAAGCTCTCATACGCCCAAGCGGCCTCTCATGGCAGAAGAAAATAAATATGACGAGACAAGTGATCCTTTCAAAATGTTTCTTGAGGAATCCCTCATGCAACAGAGGAACAAGATGATGGATAGTTTCACGCAAACCCTTCGGTCGCTACCAACAGGTGACGCATCTTCCTCGAGCGGAGGTGCCACCCCCTTCAAGGTACAAATAAACTTCGATATTCCTATATTTGAAGGTCAGATAGATGCAAATGTTGTAGAAAAGTGGTGGAATATACTAGAAGGGTAATTTTCTGTCCATAAATTTTTGAATAGAGAAAATATTACTTTTGCACTCCTCAAAGCCATTCCCCATGTCAAATATTGTTGGGAAACTTTCTGTGAGCTAAAGGAAATAAAGGAACCCTCATTATTTACAGTCGTGACCACCTAGGAATCCTTCAGGGATGCTATTAAGGAACAATACTACCATTTTGGAAGTTATGACTAATTGTATACCAAATGGACCACACTACGGCAAGAAAGAGACCAAGCAGTGCCAGAGTTCACAAATATCTTCCATACCTTACACACCAAGCTGGGTATCAAAGTTTCGGAGTGACATCTGGTGCTCAAGTATTGTGGTGCTCTGCATAGATACATACATACCGAAATGGAACTTATGGACATATCGTCCTTGGGCGCGGCCTACCGATATTCCATCAAAATCGAGCAAAAGCTCAAAAAAAAGACGCAACAATTTGGGCCTGGGAACCCCTCATGAAAAAATCCAAGAAAGGGTGGTCCCAACCCACAGAAAAAAATATAGAGAAAAGATGGACAATATCAGGACAACCAGTCCAAGCCACAAACAATGAAGGACACCAGAAAGACAAAGAAAGATATTGAGAAATGGTGCAACTTCCATAAGACCCCTTGGCATAACACTGTTGATTGTCGCTCAAAGTAGTCATTGGTGGTCGAAGTAAAAGCCTCTGAATCAGATGTGAGTTCTAACTCTAAGTCAGAACTAGAAAGGGGAAGATGAATCATTGACATGGAACCCAGTGTCACCGTTGCTACCACCAAGCTCCAACATAGTGAACTAGATGAGCTAGAAGAAAGCGAACACCTCTTCCATTCACATATGTGGGTAAAAGGCACTTCACTACACTTCATTGTTGATAGTGGTAGCCAAAAGAACCTCATCTCAGAAGAGGTCATCAAGCAGTTGGCCCTGATGACAACACCGCATCCACAACCCTACACCATTGGATGGATCCACCAAGGAAGCGATCTTCACGTCAACCAACAGTTTCAACTGTCGTACGACATCAGGCCCTTCAAAGACGAGATATTGTGTGATGTTTCTCCTCTCAAAGTTTGTAATTTTATTTTGGGACAACCTTATTTATGGAAATGTCATGTTGTATATGAGTCTAGGCCTCATAGTGTTATTATTACTTTGAATAGGAAATTGTACAGGATACCCTAGGTAGTCCCTCCTAGTGTTATTTCATTGATCTCTACCAATAAATGCAGGAAGGTCATCTCTCAGACTAGGAAATTTGTCTTCTTCATGATTCACTCTCAGAGTGAGCGAAAGATCGTAGCCACATCTAGGGCCTCCACGGTCGATCTCTCCACACAACAAAATCAAGTGGATAAGGTCATGGAATAATACTCAGATATCTTCTCCTCTCCTATAGGGGTACCTCTACACTGCCAGGTCAAGCATCTCATCGATATGAACCAAGGCGCACCCCTACCCAATGGGCCAGTCTACCGCCACTCTCTGTTAGAAAATGAGGAGATCAAGAGATAGATCCAAGAAATTCTCCACAAGAGGAACATCTATCCCATATCATCACCTTGTGGGAGCCTAATTATGTTGGTGCAAAAGAAAGATGGGACCTGGCGACTTTGCATTGATTACCGCACCTTGAATAAAATTATAGTCTAAAACTGGTACCCGATTCCCTGAATCGATGACCTCCTTGATCGGCTCATGGGGGCCAAATACTTCAGTAAGATTGATACGAAGTCTGGCTACCACCAGGTCCCAATAGAACATAAAGATGTGTGGAAGATCGCCTTCAAGTCAAAATAAGGTCTTTTTGAATGGCTAGTCATGCCCTTTGGTTTAACAAATGCTCCAACAAATTTTATGAGGATGATGGAAGATATCCTACAACCTTTCACCAATACTTTTGTAGTGGTGTATATGAATGAAATCCTCATCTACAACAAGACTTGGGTGGAACACTTGCAGCATATTCAACAGGTTCTGCACACCCTACGGCAGCCCAAACTATATGCAAACTTGGAAAAATGCTCCTTCAACATGGACAGGTTCCATTACTTAGGCTACATCATCGATCAACATGGTGTGCATGTGGATCCAACCAAGATCCATGTCATCCATGACTAGCCAGCCCCAACCACACTCACTGAACTTCGAAGCTTCGTGGGCCTCGCCAATTTCTATCGCAGGTTCATGTTGGGATTCTCTCATATCGCATGGGCCCTCATCCAAGTAACAGGGGTAGTGGTAAGGAAAAATTTGTGTGGGGCTTGTCCCAACAACAAGCCTTTAATGACTTGAAGAAGCGTTTGTGCTCATCCATTACCAGACCAATAACATCCATTTGAGATCAAGACATATGCTTTGGACTATGTTGTGGGCATCATTCTCACTCAACATGGCCACCCTGTGGCATATCATAGTGAGACACTATCAGAAGTTATCCATATGTACCCTACTTACTACAAAGAAATGTACTCCATTGTGCAAGCCTACCACCAGTGGAGACATTACATTCTTAGGAAGGAGACAATCATCCACACTGATCACAAGCCACTACAGTTCATGCAGACCCAATGGGCAGTCTATTGCCGCTCTTTGTTAGAAAATGAGGATATCAAGAGATAGATCCAAGAAATTCTCCATAAGGGGCACATCTATCCCAACTCATCTCCTTGTGGGATCCTAATCGTGTTGGTGTAGAAGAAAGACGGGACCTGGGGACTCTGCATTGATTACCGGGCCCTGAATAAAATCATAGTTTGAAACTGCTACCCGATTCCCCGAATCGATGACCTCCTTGATCAGCTCACGGGGGACAAATACTTCAATAATATTGATCTAAAGTCTGGCTACCACTAGGTCCCAATAGAACAGACATATCTGTGGAAGACCACCTTCAAGTCAAAATCAGGTCTTTTTGAATGGTTGGTCATGCCCTTTGGTTTAACAAATGCTCTAGCAACTTATATGAGGATGATAGACGATATCCTACAACTTTTCACCAATACTTTTGTAGTGTTGTATCTGGATGTCATCCTCATCTACAACAAGACTTGGCCAGAAAACTTGCAGCATATTCAACATGTTTTTCACACCCTGCGATAGCCCAAAGTATAATAAAACTTGGAAAAATGCTCCTTTAGCATGGACATGGTCCATTACTTAGGATACATCATTGATCAACATGGTGTGCATGTGGATCTAGCCAAGATCCAGATCATTTGTGACTGGCCAGCCCCAACCACACTCACTGAACTTCAGAGCTTCTTCGGCCTTGCCAATTTCTATTGCAGGTTCGTATTGGGATTATCTCATATCGCATGGGCCCTCAGCCAAATAACCAAGGGTAGAGGTAAGCCAAAATTTATGTGGGGCATGTCCCAACAACAAGCCTTCGATGACTTGAAGAAGCGTTTATGCTCATCCCCAATACGTTCATTATCGGACCTGGAACATCCCTTTGAGATCAAGACAAATGCTTCAGACTATGTTGTGGGCGTCATTCTCACTCAACATGGCCACCTCATGGAATATCACAGTGAGACACTATCATATGTTATCCATAAGTATCCTACTTACGACAAATAAATGTACTCCATTGTGCAAGCCTACCACCAATGGAGACATTACATTCTTGGGAAGGAGACAGTCATACACATTGATCACAAGCCACTACATTTCATGCAGACCCAAGGAAAATTGCAAAATGACCACCATCGGAAGTGGTCCACATACTTATAGGAGTTCCACCTCAACATCAAGTATAAAACAAGACGTACCAACCGAGATTTCGATTTCCACAACCGAACTTTAGTCGCGACACTCACCACGGTGCTAGAATATTGTGTCCACGAGACCTCTAGATGGCCCCACCTCTACGAAATAGACCCTAACTTCTCCACCACCTACCAAATGTTAGGCACCAAATCAGTGGTCACTAATTTCCATCTTCAAGATGGGTTGTTGTGTCGTCTAAGCCATCTTTGTGTTCCATCAAGCGAACGCGTGAAGCGGATTTGGGAAGCTCACTACAATCAAGTGGCAGAACACATTGGCATAAAAAAGACAATGGAAATGATGTAGAAACATTTCTACTAGCTGAAACTTCGACGGGATGTCAGCAAGTATATCAAGTCCTGCACCACCTATGCTATTGCCAAACCGGCCACTAAGAAAAAGGGCATGTACACCCCTCTGACTACTCCTGACAGACCGTGGGAATCCATCTCAATGGACTACATGTCGGGCCTCATGTCCACCAAGAGGGGAAATGACTGTGTTTTTGTGGTTGTTGATTGCTTTTCCAAGATGGCGATTCTAGCCGCCTGCAAGAAGAACATCACAACATAAATCACTGCCAAGATCTTCTTTGAACGAGTATGGGTACATTTTGGGATCCCACAAACCATTATCTCAAACTGTGATAGTCGATTCCTCATCACATTCTGGTTGAGCCTCTGGTCACTACTGGATACCAAGCTCACCAAATGCACTGCCTTCCACCCCTAGACAGATGGCCAAAATGAGGTTGTCAATTGAATGATTGTACATATCCTATGCATATACAATTCAAAACACCCCCTCACATTGGATGAGAGTCTTCCCTATGTCCAACATAGCTACAATCGATCCCTGCATAGCTCAATTGGCCACAGTCCCATTCAGGTGGGGTTGGGATTCCAACTATTGGGCCCCATGGATGTTGCACTACCCGTGGCAACCACCTCGTCCGATTCGTCCTCTGCTCCACCAAAAGCTGACAAATCCACCCGGTTCATTGAGCGGATCCAACATAATCTCCAACAGGTTTAGGATATTCTATAGAAGTCTAATGCCAAGTACAAGTAGTGCCATGATCAACATTGGGTGGCACATAAGTTTCAATTGGGCGACAAAGTTTGGTTTCACTTGTAGAAATAACGCCTTATAGGACCCCATCGGAAGCTTTGCCCACTCTGTTAAGGGTCGTACACCATAACTAAGGTTGTGGGTGACAATTCTTTTGAGCTCAACATTCCCCCTTTACTTGGCATGCACCCAGTCTTCAGCGTGGCTCTCCTTCGACTATATTTCCCATTGTTATTGGACACCTCAGAGATAGCAGAGAAATTGACACCAACATATCTCAACCCTGACTACATGAAACAAGAATCTAGTGATCATATTGTGGAAACAAATATCAATGGAACTCGACAACAAAGGATCCAACTTTATCGAGTCGCCAAAGCATGGAAGTTCCTGCACCAAGGCAAGTGGCTCACCCAGGACCAAATTCAACAGAAATGTCCTCATCTAATAGGGGATATCAACACAATGGATACCATTGCTTCCTAAGGAAGGAGGATTGATCTAGGTGGATGTTGGTGGCCACCCACCTATTCCACTAGCTTGAAAAATAGTTTTCCATCTTGGCATTTTTTCGGGTTCGAAACTTCTAGGGCTATTTTGAAGCCCTAAACGATGCTTTTTCAGGATTTGGGGCCCAGGTGACTGCCTAAGGTGCTAACCTAAGCTAGTTGAAAAGCGTTATTCTCAGTTAGACCTTTCCAACGGGCTATCGTTTTCCTAAAACGGAGATTCTATGCAAAAGTTACGACCCCGGGAAGTGGATGTACTAACTTACCCAAACGAGGCCCACATGACTTTTGGTGCTTCATCTCCTAGGGTTAGATTTTTGGATGTCCATGGTTTTTGACATTCCTGTTTATTGTAAAAAGGCCTTCAAAGCCTCATTGTAATCATCTTCTTGCGAATGAGTGCAACCATCACATCTCTTCTCAGAGATAAGCCACCACCATTCTAGCAAGCTTGTTTTCCGCTGCATTTTACAGTTTCAACTTATTTTCTTATTGAATAGAAAACCAGTTTTACTATATCTCTGTTATTCTGTGTTAAGAACCTTTTAATAATATGTATCCATTTCGTTCTTCTCATAAAATCCGGATCAACAACTTAGGAATTTTTCAAAATTAGGATGATAATTTGTGGAGAATACTTTTTGGTTTATGATGTGTGAAGAATACTTTTTGGTTTATATCTAGGTGGTACCTAGAAAACCAATATTGCAAAAGGAGTAATTAATTTTTGACATTTTTTCAGAAATTCAAAATGTGAAATTTGTATGTTTATACATAGAGATAGCTCTTCCTAGAAAGCCAAGAGAAGTTACAATCGTTGAAAGATACGATTGATGATTCTGTAATTGAAATCATTCATTAGTAACTTGTTGAAGATGAATCACAAGCATAAGATGTCAAAGAATAAAGTGATACCAAAATCAGTATAAGTGAATGTGATTTTCCTTTTGAACTTATACAAGAAAATGTTCATGAACATCAACAACTACAAAATGATGTTTCCAAAATCGTTGTCAACATTTAGGAAGAATTACAATTCAATAGGAATAGGCATGGCTTAGTATTTGAAAAATACATCAATTTTCATATTAAAAACTATTCCAAACCAATTTAGTTTGTGAGTGTTGGGATTCTTGCCAAATATTTGAAATGAGAAGATTCATATGTTCAACAAGTTGATGCAGAAGTTAATGTTGTTGATGATATAATTGATGATAAATAGATTGAGAAAATAATTGATAAGATGCTAGCAATGTTATTGAGTTGACCATATGGAGACATATTGTTTTGATCTCCATCATTGTCTTCATTGTGGGAAGAAAAATCATCTTTCAAATAAATTTCAAAAGAAGAAGGATAAAAAGAAAATAATTCATTATGGTTGAATCAATTCTTGGAAATGGAATCTAGAAGCCAATATTTTCCATACGTATAACATCGAGTTCAAACATAGGTAAAGACATATTTGCATGGAAAAGTTACAAAAGTGGATGGATTTCAATCAATTGTTACCAATATTAATTAATATTTGATTTGTAAATAATTATATTGTGAATTGACTTAGCTCAATTTTTAAAAGAACTTAATGAATAATTGAAAGGTCGAATTGAAGAAAATAACAACATGAAATAAGATAGAATACACAACAAGTTTCTTAACGGAGTTCACCCATATTTGGCTATGTCTCTGGGTTCGCTTCTAGTGAGTGACCAATCCATTAAAAGATGCAAAATTCTTAATTACATCAATATGGTCTCCAATTTGCAAGAAAACTTGTCCTCAGATATGCTACAAAGAGTGTATATCAGCAACAACCACTTCTCACTCTTGGGATGCCAAAATATGGCATAAACACTACAAGGAAAATACCCTATAGCGGAGGTATTTGCGGAATCCCCTATATAAATAACCCAATAATCCATTTATAGTAGAGGTGCGTGGGTGAATGTTTTAGCAGACATTTTTAATGGTTCTTTTATAAGACTATACTTCAACGGTGCACGAACATATATAAATGCACCAGTGTTAATAGAAAATGGTGCACCATTGCAGAGTTATTTAAAAATAAAAATAAAACAATGATGCACATCGTATAAAAATAGATCGAAAGCACCGGTGCGCCCTAAACGAGCGCATTGGTGAGAAAAAAGAAGGTTCGTCGTCTTTCGTTTTTCTTCCAAATTCCATATCGTTGCGTTGTTGTCCCCTTGCATCACCGGTGTGCAACAAGAAGCTCCATAGTCTGTGGTTTTTTTTAAATGCATAAAGATGTGACTTTGTCCTAGTGGTGTATCGGTGTGTTCCATATGAGGCACCATCACATGTTTTTGAAAAGAAATGGGGCACTATATGCAGCGGTTAGTACCGGTGCGCTTGAAGCGTGTGCACTAGAACATGGTTTAAATAAAAACCAATGATTATGAGCACGACGAACATATGTGATTAGTTGTATAGTGCTTAAGAGAAAATAAGTTGTACGGAAAGTTGTCGAAATGTTCTCAGACAAGGATTCATTATTTGGGACATATTATTTCTAGAGAAGGTATCGTTGTGGATCCAAAAAAGGTAGATGCTATTGTGGAATGGCCAGCACTGATGAACGTGCAAGAAGTTTGTAGTTTTATGGGATTAGCAGGTTACTATCGAAGCTTCGTAGAAGGATTTTCAAAAATATCAAACCCAATTACGGAACTCCAAAAGAATAATAAGAATTTTGTATGGTCAGCAAAATGCTCAGAATCTTTTTAAATGATTAAATAATTATTAACAACAACATCGATACTGAAATTTCATGATATGGACAAGGAATTCTTAGTATGCAATGACGCATCTAAAGAAGTATTGGTGGAGTATTAATGCAAGAAGGTCAGGTTATCACATATATTTCAAGGAAACTAAGAAGGCATGGAGAGAATTACGCAACACGTGATTTGGAATTATTGGTGATTGTTTATGCCTTACAAATTTGGAGGCACTACCTTATTAGACCAAAATTTGAGTTAAAAACTGATCATAGTGGATTGCAACACATTTTTACTTAGAGTGACTTGAAAGCGTGACAAAGACGTTGGTCAGAACTTTTAAGTGAGTATGATTTTGAGATCATGTACATTAAGGGAACAATTAGTCTAGTAGTAGATGCATTGAGTCGAAGACCTCACATTTTCTCTCTAATACCCTTAAAGACGAATCTTCTAGAAACGATTTTAGCGTTACATATTGATGATGATTGGTACAAGGAAGTAAAGGACAATATCAGACAAGATATCATAATGATACCTAGATATGAGTGTTATTATTTGGACACTGACGGACTATTAAGATATAATGGTAGAATTTATATACCACCAAATGGAGAATTGAGAAATTTAATTTTGAATGAAGCTCATCGAGTAGTGTATATGAATCATCCTGGAGTTGCAAAAATGAAGGTAGGTCTTAAGCCATTATTCTTTTGGAAGTGAATGAAATATGATATAGTTAATTATGTGGCGAGATGTATTGAATGTCAGCAAGTGAAGGTTGAACATAGGTTGAACATAGACATCCAGTAGGATTGTTACAACCATATGTGATTCCTGAATCGAAATGGGAAGTCATATCGATGGACTTTATTGTTGGATTTTCATTAATGATAAGGAGACATGATTATATATTTTTATTTATCGACACTTTGAAGAAGAATGTGCATTTTATTCCAGTTTGTATGACATATCAAGCACCTGACGTAGCTAGAAATTTTTGTTAATGAAATTGTAAGATTTTATGGTGTACTGAGAAGGATAATATCTGGTCGAGGATCGATATTCACTGGACATTTTTGGACTAGTTTCCAAGAGCCTTTGGGTATGCAATTAAATTTTAGTATAGCATATCACCCCAAAACTGATGGACAAACCGAAAGAACAAATTAAGTTCTAGAAGATACGCTTCGAATATAAGTAATGGATCAATAGAAACGATGGGAATAATTTTTACCATTAGTATAATGTGTGTATAATAACGGTTACCAAAGTTCAATAAATATGGCACCTTTTGAGTTTCTATATGGACAATCATTTCAGACACTTTGAGTTGGGATCGACTAGAATATAGGGTCCTGGTGGGACCAATATTGATTTGGGAAATGGAAGATCAGATGAAAACCATAAAGAAAATAATTAAGGAAGTGCAAGACCGAAAAAAGAGTTATGCAAATGTGCATCGTATAGACCGTAGTTGTTACACATTTTTTTCGTCATCCCTATGACCGTTAATGATGTAAACCTATCTTTTGCCTTCAGAGGGGTCAGTGGCCTGAATTCCTAAAGAAAGAAGGGAGAAGAACTTTCCCTAAGAGAAGAAGTTGCATTTTCCTTTGTAAAACCCCTATTAAGGAACATTTCTGCAGGTTGCACTATACACAGGGTGTGGAAATGCCTGATTTCCGCACCTTTCTCTATAGCTAGGTTGCGAAGTTTCCGCAGGTTTCTCTATAGCTAGGGTGCAGGAAATCCTATGCATGAGAAAAATGAGCGTCTTCTCGATGCTTCTAGAAGGAGAAGCTTTTATGGTGAGGTGACCTCCAAAAGGTTTGGATCTTACTCACTTTCATGATTTAGTGGGATTATCCTAACCTACTCACCTTATCCTCTTCAGCTTATAAAAGGAGAGGAGCTCTCATAGAGAAAGTTAGATTGGCTTGTTATTGAGTTTTGTAGCTTGCAATTTTTGGAGCTTGTATGTTGGCTTTGAGCTTTTCTTTGTCAAGATAGATTGTGAGTAGCTATAAGATCCATGGTCTCAGAATCCATGGAGCAATAAGTGCGTGGGAAGCAAGGAACTGTTGGAAGGAACTTGACAACATCAAGGCATCTGGTTGTATCTTTCTTTCACATTCTTTAATACATATATACTTTTCTTTCCTATATGAATGTTATCTGTCCATATTGTATTATTCCTTGATCACGTACATAGTTTCATATTGAATAGACTCTGTTATTCTTGTCTTCGTTGGATTGTGTTTATTTGCAGATATTTCTCCATAAGCTTCACGACGTAGCTTGGATTGCATTGGCGAAGTCGGATCTTCGATATTTAAAAGGTATTTGTAGATCCATTTCTCATTTGATAATTGAAATCTAAGGAAAGAGTAGTGTATTGTCTTGTTTTGTTCTAGTTTCGTAGTGAAGCTAGGGGGATTGATTTGTGTATGCACTTAAAAATTAGCCCGATAACAATAGTTATGAGGTTGGTGATAAAGTGTTCTTGCAGGTGAAGCTGCATAAGAGTTCGATTAAGTTTGGAAAGGGTGTTAAACTCTTTACAAGGTTTGTGGGACCTTTCTAGGTTTTATAAAAGAAATTACACTTGGATTACCGACTAGCTTTACCTGATTCTTTGAGGGGTATGCACGATGTGTTTCATGTTTCAGTTTTACATCATTATATATCAGATCCATCACATGTGATTGATATAATTTTATTGCAGGTATCAAATGAGGGTTCTCTCATATCATATCCAATCAACATATTGGACCATCACACTCAACATCTACGGTGTCGATTGGTTGATCAGGTCAAGTTCTAGTGGGACAGTTATAGTCCACATTCTACCACTTGGGAGGACGCACATGAGATGCACCAACAAATTCCATATTTATTTTGGGAGCTTGATATATAGATTAGTAGCATCTATATTTATTGTTTTCTTTGTTAGATTGTACAAACTTCAGGATGAAGTTTAAAACAAGAGGAGGTGTATGTAACATCCAAATTTTCACTGGCCACATTTTCATAAAACTGATTTTTTTTTAGGAAACTTGTGTGCAAGTGATCCGACTAAATATGGTACATTATGATTATCTGATTTGGTTTATGAGTTTATGCTATGATTGAGTATTGAAATTCATTATATTATTAATATTGGTGTATAACATTAACATGTATTATGATGAGGTTTCTTGAATGTGCAGGAAATGTGACATGATGAGGATGTTGATGGCATCGTCATGATTCCTTGTACTGTGGATTGAGTTAGGGAGTGGACTATTGACTTTAATTATGAGTACTTGACTTTATTACGCATGTGTTATGATGATGATTTCAATTATGGATTTCATGTATGAGAATTATTAATATTATATTGTTAGTGGATCTATGCATGGTGACGCTTGCTAATCCGACTCACATATGGAGTAAAGGGGTCATACAAATATATCATATAGAATAAGGAGATGTGTGGTAGCATCCCTATCATATCCTAATATCACTCCCGTCGTGACCTGAGCTGAAGGTTAATGACTACCTTGTTTCTGAGAGGTTCATGATGCCATGAGGACAGACTAAGACAGTCACTCCCGAGGATTTTTTAGGGGCACACAATAATGTGGAGTCCTTATTCCTTAGTAAGCCCTTAGTCTCACACAAGTTTGACAAGTGGAGTATTGACTCCAAGCGTTAGACAACTTCAAAACTAAGTCAAATGGAAAGTGGAACCCTTGGAGCACGTAGGTGTGTCTTGAAGGGAACATCACATGAATAAATTAATGAGTTAATAAAAGTCTATAAGACCTTAGAGAATAAAACAAATACTTAGAACTGATAGAAAATAGAATATAAATTTATAAAAATTTATAAACTGGAAGGATAATAAAATCTAAGTCAATTTTTTATGTGTAAATAAATTTTATAGAAATAGATCTAAGGGACCTTAGAATAAATAAAACCTAGAAGAGAGAGAATAAAAATCAATACATGTGCACAATGTGTGCATGAAATTAATAAAAAGATTTTTAATTAAATGAAATTATTTCATCAGAAAATAGGTTGTCAACATAGAGTTAGAATCATAAGTCAAACTAGACTCTAAATCCTAACTAAGAGAAGAGTCCTAATCAAACTCCAATTGTAAATAAATTAGTTAGGAGACACAATAAAACAGAATTTGGGGAAATAAGGGACAACTAGGAGAAAATCTAGGAACTAATTGTGGATGTATGAGAAAATGCATAGCTATTTTTATTAAAAAGAAATAAACATGTGCAACTTGGGGGAAATGTGACATGTGTTGGGGGTAAATAATATCAATTTTAATTATCAAAAAGTATTTAATTGTGCATGAATTGATGAGTGTCAAGACAAATTTTCTTAGAAAAAGAAGGAAGAGTAAGGAGGAAACGATCCTATTGTTGGATGACAAAAATGATGTCAATTTTTCTTATGACTAGTTTACTTGTGTGAGTTCGGTTGCAAGCTTTGCAAAGAGCTGGAATATTCTCATTGCGAGGGAAAGCTTGAGCTATAGTATCTGAAATTCTATGTGTGACCCCTTTATAGCTCAGGGGACTAAGGGGGAAGAAGAGTACCCTGAGCATTGGCTGGGAGGTACAAGTGAAGTGATTTGGTTAGCAAGCAAGGAAGAATGTAACGAAAACCTCCAACTTGAAGATCAACTTCACCAACCATCAGGTTTCCCTGGTTACGGTATTTAGAATTTACCTATTGTTAGATAACATTTATTTACATAAAGATAATTTGTCGAATGTTGGTTGTATTGATACCTTATAACGAAATTATGTGAAATCATTTGTTGAGTATTAATATGAGGTTCTGATTACCATTTTTTCTACATGTAAGAGCTAGGTTAGTTTCTATAAATGTCATCCTTGTATAAATTCGTTGTTTTGATAAAACTATGGTTAAAGTTGAAAAGATAATTTATTATTCGTATAAAAATTTATTGAATTGATACAAAGATGAAACTTACGACAATGCAAATGCAAATTTAATGTTATTATTCTATACAAAAATTTTGATTATGAAAATGATTGAATTTGGTCGCGGATCTCTTAGTTCTTGTATGAAATAAATTTTTTACAGCATTATTCCCAAAAATTCCAAATATTAAGATGATTAGAAAGGAGCAGCTTAACTACTAAATTGCAACTATTGATGGAGTCTTATAATCTAAAACATATTGATTGATTGCTATTAAAATGTTTTAAGTAGTTTAGAGCTAGAGGCCTTATCAATCTACTTTACTTGGGCAATCTGCTAGTTCTGAAGGTTCCTTGGTTATAACACCCTTGATTGATGTAATTCAAAGTTGAGGAAAGGGAAAATCCCAGGAATACCTGGTTCAAACCTTCGAAGAGGGCGTGGATTCTCTATTCATTCAACTAGTCTTTATTTCCATCATTCAAACTCATATTTTGGTATGAGTAGTTTTTTTTACATGATTTCCAGTTGAATAAATTACAACCATGCCTCTATTGCTTTATTTTGAATTGATGTATCAGTTGTTGTTTCTTGAAAAGTTGCAGCGGTTCTTAGATCACTCAACCTTAAACCATTCTAGATTTGATAGTTTGTAAATTGTCAATGGGATAAAATATCCCATCTCCAGTTTTCCTTCACATATTTCTCCATTCTTACTATCTGCTTAACTCTTGGATCTTTGTCTCTTGTGATTCCCTCAGTGGTATGTTGCAGTGGGTTCGCTGAGTCTAATTTTGTGTTATTATTGAAACTTGTCCTTAACTATAGTCAAGATGATTTTAGTAGAGAACACAAATTTTAGAATTGTGGCCATTTACATGGCTTAATTACTATCTTATTGAATCTTGTTAGGTGACTGGAAAAAGACTTTTCAATTCACTTTGTAATTTATTTGGTATCGATACATTTCTTTTACCCAATAGATATGGTTGATTTGGAAATATTACAATTAAGAAACATTTAAATGATAATCATTATATATATATATATATATATATATATATATAATCATTATTATTTTTTTTGTAAATAAAAAAGGTGGAACCTTGTATTATATCATCAGTTTACAGTTGTAAGTCATTTGGCAGCCACCTATCCTACCACAGAAGGGAAACCAGGACAGGTGGCTTCAAGCGATGATAATTCTATCATGGTTGTGGAATTGTTTGCAAAATTGTACAAAAAGATTTGAAACTCGGACGTGCTTCATCTAGAGCCGCCATTACTATGCTAACTATACAACTGTAAAAAAGTTTTGAAACTATAATTGACAGAAAATAGAGTCTGGGGTAGGCCTCTTCAATCCAAAGGGGAACTTGGGTGTCCATTAGAAGTGAAGGCCGGGAAAAAATCATGCTTGCAAGTGGGGCAGCTTGTAGACTTTGGGGCGTCTGAGAAGGCCTCATATAGCAAATCCAAACGCTGGTTGATGATCCTTTGTCCTTACGCCTGCTCGTCCTGTCATTGCCTGATATCAAAAATGAGTTCAAGGTGCTACTCGGCTAGATAATGGATGAACTCTCCGCCTTCAGAAACTTTCCAGCTGGGAGGGATCTCCTCCTCTACAATGCAGCCACCTTCCCACCGGTGAGGCTGAAAGTACGGGATGGAGGGAGAATATTCCTTAAGCTCCAGGATTGGGCCTGGTTGAGAAGAAGAGGGTGGTCTTGTATGTTGAAGAGGAGGTGGAACCTCCCCTTTATCCAAGTTGAGGCTCGGAGGAATCTCTGCCCTTGAAGCGATGGCCGGTGAGAGAAGAGGAAACGGTTGAGAATGCATGGTGGGGGACGGGGTCTCCTCCTTTGGAGTGCACAGGGAGGTCTAGGTCTTGGGAGACAAAATTTCCAATTTTGGGGTGCGCATGGTGGACTGAGGGATGTTGGTGTGAGTGCAAGGATGACTGAAGTGAGCAATCAGAGCTCGTTGGGAAGCTGTGAGACGATTGTCACGGGTGTAGGCATTTATGTTTTTGCTTTCTCTCCTGGGCTTGCCTCTGTCCCATGGCATGGTGGAAAAAAACAAAAGGGTGGTGGAGGGGCAATGGTGGTTTGGGTAGGTGCGAAAATCACACAGAGAGCGAGTGGATAAGTCGGGAGGGCCGAGAGACACAGTGCTGGAATAGCTACTAGCAACGAGTAGGAGAATGAATGCCCCATGGACAAATTTAACGTCGTTGAGGGCCATTGAAACCTCTCTCGTTGCCATTGAAGGCTGACAGGATTGGTTCAAGCTCTTAGTACCTGTGATCTGGCTGGAGCGCTCATCTGGGTGCTTGCCCAGGCGCACTTAATTAAATGCCATCAAAGTTCGATGCATGGGGAGTTATATCCTTGGGGGTGGCGGCCTGGGACATTAAATCTCTTCGCCATCTGTCCCGTCCAGGTGTCCTCCCGCTTTCGCCTCGTGTCACCCCATCCGAGCGTATATATATAATCATTATAGATTTCTTTAATATGCACATTAAGTCCAATTGCTTTCTATTTTACAATATAACTCATGAACCCATATAAACAAATGTTGCATAGTTGAGTAGTCCTGCCTAAAAGTTAATTTACCTGGAAAAGTAACAGTTAATTTGTTGAGTTAATTAAAAGAAAATTAAAAGTTAATTTACCCGGAACAACTTCATTGTTGGTACAATTATTTGGTGATACCATCTTGGATACAACTCTTAGAAATCAATGTGAAGAAAGTTGAACCAAGAAGATAGAAGATTATAGAATCTTACCATGAGTGTATTATGGAGACTTGAATTCTTATAACCTACTAGCCAGATCAGTAAATTGTAGGCCAATTTTGAGATCAATGGTTGGTGCACTAACTTATTTAGAATGAGTTAATGCATTGTTTGATACATTAATCATCTGTTTGTTTCAAATTTAAATTTATTCAATTAATTATTCATATTTATTTTTATTTTCATTTTTCATGTCCTATTGATATATATCTTGCACCCAACACTTCCGTCATATACATTTTCCACCCAACAATTCCGCGGGTTGGTTTATAGTAATTTATATAATGCTATAACACTTTTTACTTAAAAGAATAGTATAAATTTTAATTTTGTTTATAGATTTTGTTTATCTTGTGACCTGTGTAACAGGATGAACGCCTTAATAGTAAGTTCGTTGGCCACTAGACCAAACCCTTGTGGGCTATATCTATCCTATAATATTAATATTAAATATTGTATTCATTATTAATATGTGATAATGTTTTGTTAAATTTTATTCAATTAATAATTCATATTTATTTTTATTTTTCATTTTTCATGTCACGCGTGTTCTGTGATATACATCTTGCACCCAACACTTCCGTCATATACATTTTGCACCCAACAATTCAACGGGTTTGTGGACTCGCAGTTCACATTTATCGCCATGCTTATGTATCAGGAGTCCAATCGCAACATGAGATTTTGTAATTTATAGAATATTATAACATTGTACCAAGATTTATAGTAATTTATATAATGCTATAACACTTTTTAATTAAAGAATAGTATAAACAATTATTTAAATTTTATTCAATATTATTTTTAATGTTTTTAAATGTAATTTTGGAATTTTGATTTTGTTTATGATAATAAAGGTTTGTACTTGGAAATTGGTCCTTCTTTACTCTAGTGTTAAAATGGATATATATTGTAATTTACCGGATATAAAATGTATAAAGAACAGAAATAAAATGCTAGTAATGGCAGAATAACAACAATATAACCAGAACATTCACCACAATAGCACTGAAATGATATAAGAATAACAACAGAAATAACACTTTGAATCTGAAAGAAATGTTCACAGGCCTCTTTGAGGGGGAAACCTCCAGTTGATCAGAGCTCTATTACAATAATATCCAAGCTAGGGTTCTCATACCCTCGACTCCTATTTATACTAAAAAGAAGCATCTAGTGATCTGAATTATTTTTGGCACGAAATGAGAGCAGAGATATAATTAAAGAAATGCACAGAGATATCGCAGATATTCAATAATATAACAAAAATGTATCAGATATGCAACCATAAACATAGATATACAGTAATACACTATTTCTATTAATGAAAGAAATGTACAGAGACTGTAAAATACAGAGTGAAAGACTCGCTAGAATGGTGGCATCTTATCTCTGAGAAGAGATGTGACGGCTACTCGCATTCGCAAGAAGATGGTTACAATGAGGCACTGAAGGCCCTTTTACAATAATCGGGAATGCCAAAAGTCCTAGACATCCAAAAGCCTAACCCTAGGAGATGAAGCGCCAAAAGTCATGTGGGCCCCGTTTGGGTAAGTTAGTACATCAACTTCTCGGGCTCGTAACTTTTGCATACGATCTTCGTTTTAGGCGTATGATAGCTCGTTGGAAAGGTATCATCGAGGAGATTCATTTTGGGGGCTCAATCATGCCTTCAACTATTATTGAAAACCTCGATCTTGAAAAACCTTCATTTAGGCCCTCAAAATGGCCCCGGAAGTTAAAACCTGCTAAAAATAGTAAATTGTCAAAATTGCCAGAAAGCTATTTTGAGCCAGTTGGAAAAGGTGGGTGGCCACCAATATCAACCTAGATAAATCCTCACTCCTTAGGAATAAATGGTCTCCATTGCGTTGAGTTCCTGGGCGAGAAGGAAAAGCGTTTGTTGAATCTGCATCTTGGTGAGCTGCTTGTCTTGCTAGAGACGTCGCACTGCTTAGTTTGTGGAAGTCTATCATGAACCCATTGAGGTTGAGGCTGTTCAAAAAGTTGGGCTACATGAGAGGATGTTGTGCATAAGGAATCTTTTCATTTTGTTGCAGCCTTGTCGACCTGCTTCTGTAGGATAGAAGGTGCTTGGGGCGAGGCTGTAGTGGTTGTAGTGTCCTTCTGTTCTCCTTTTGAACAAATTGTGAAGAAGCTAAATTTTGCAGTATGAGATACTACTTTGCGACACTTTTTAGGTGGAACAGTAGTGGGAACTACCTCTGGTATTCTGTAGAGATGACCCCCCAAAGTGACAATAACACTACGAGGTCGAGACTCATAAATAGCATGGCGCTTCCACATATATGGCTGGCCCAAGAGAACATCACAGACATCTAGTGGGGAAACATCACATAATACCTCATCCTTGAAGGGTTGGATGCCATATGACAATCAACACTACTGGCTGACACGAAGATCTTGTCCTTGGCAAAGCCACCCGATGTTGTATGGTTGCGGGTGTGGTGTGGTTGACAATCCCAACTGTTTGACAACCTCTGCTAAGATGAGATTCTTTTGGCTTCCGCTATCAATAATAAAATGCAGCGGGGTCCCCTTCACCCACATCTGTGAATGAAAAAGGCGCTCCCACTCTTCAGGATCTGTTGGTTCTTCTGGTTGAATTGTTGCGGTCGCGACAATAGCAGTGGGGTCTGCATCAATGATCTGTCCTTTACCATTATTTTCAGAATCAGATTCAGAATCAAGGTTTGGCTCTTTGTCTTTGATCTCGGCCACCAATGACTGTTTTGAGCAACATTCATCAGTGTTGTGCCAAGGGATTTTGTGGAACTCACACCATTTTCCGGTGTCCTTCTTTGTCTTCCCGTGACCCTTCTTTTCTTGTGTCTTGGACTGGTTTTTAGGAGACTGCTTGTTAGGGTTGTCTTTGTCATACTTTGGTTGTTGAGGATTTGTAGACCCGAATTCTAGTTTGTTCTGGTGCTTAAATTTCTGCCCAATTTTAATAGCATATCGATAAGTAGCACCGAGTGATGAGATGTCCAGAAAATCCATTTCAGTTTGGATGTATCTGTGTAGAGCCCCATGGTATTTCAGAACCAAATGTTGCTCGGAGTCTTTGATACCCAGCTTGGTGCGCAAGGTATGGAAGGTATTGGTGAAATCTGGAACTTCTTGGCCCCTCTCCTTCCGCAGTGTGGTCCATCTCATGTACTGGTCCTCATAGTTGCCAACAGGGTAATACTGTTCTTTTACCGCATCCACAAAAAAATCCCAAGTGGGATCGGCCCCATATATTCCAGAATCCTCTGTGGAACTTTGCTCCCAGTAAGTTTCCCACCAATGTTTGACATGAGGGAGATCTTTAAGGAGTGCAAAGGTGATCTTTTCTTTGTCGGAAAAATTGTGAACAGAGAAATAACCTTCCAGCAGAGTTAACCATTTTTCTAGGGCTTCTGCATCTATCTGTCCTTAAAATATAGAAATATCAAAATTAACTTGTACCTTGAAAGGCGAGGTGCCTCCAAAGTGGCCACTTGATGAAGATGCACCTGATGCTATCGACAGGCGTTGAAGGATGTGGGCAAAATTCTCCATCATTTTGTCCCTCTGTCGCGTAAGAGCTTGCTCAAGCAACAAATTGATATGATCGTCTGCTCCGTCATTTTTCTTTTCTTCCGCCATTGAGGGTTTCTTGGGTGTGTGAGAGCGATTGTCTTCGAGAGAGACAAGCTTGAGACCCAACTTGCTATACTTGGACCTGGTCAGGGACATGCACTGAAAAAAACGATGAAGAGCAGCCTGCTCTAATACCACTTATCCAGATTATTTTTGGCACGAAATGAGAGCGGAGATATAATTAAAGAAATGCACAGAGATATCGCAGATATTCAATAATATAACAGAAATGTATCAGATATGCAACCATAAACACAGATATACAGTAATACACTATTTCTATTAATGAAAGAAATGTACAGAGACTGTAAAATACAAAGTGAAAGACTCGCTAGAATGGTGGTAGCTTATCTCTGAGAAGAGATGTGACGGCTACTCGCATTCGCAAGAAGATGGTTACAATGAGGCTCTGAAGGCCCTTTTAAAATAAACGGGAATGCCAAAAGTCCTAGACATCCAAAAACCTAACCCTAGGAGATGAAGCGCCAAAAGTCATGTGGGCCCCGTTTGGGTAAGTTAGTACATCAACTTCCTGGGGTCGTAACTTTTGCATACGATCTCCGTTTTAGGCGTATGATATCTCGTTGGAAAGGTATCGTCGAGGAGATTCATTTTGGGGGATCAATCATGCCTTCGTCTATCATTGAGAACCTCAATTTAGAAAAACCTTCATTTAGTCCCTCAAAATGGCCCCGAAACTTAAAACCTGCTAAAAATAGTAAATTGTCAAAATTGCCAGAAAGTTGTTTTGAGCCAGTTGGAAAAGGTGGGTGGCCACCGATATTCACCTGGATCATCTAGAGGAAGATCCTTCTAGAAGAGGAAGATTCTATTATCTCTTCCTACATCTTCCTTATTCTATTTTATTAAAAGGCCTTATTAATATTGACCTTTATTACATCCAAATATACTATTCTACCTATGTGCAGGTTAGGACACTAACATGTGCGCCCCCTTAAAAATAACATTGTCCTCAAGGCTTGAGATGATGAAATTGCTGCAGAATGGTAGTTGGTTCCCAAGTAGCGTCTAATAGAGATGTATCTTTCCACTGGACTAGCACTTCCTTGATAGTTTTCTGATGTAGGCGATGCTCATGCTGGTCCAAAACTGCTTATGGTTGTAGCCAAATGGATCTTTCTTCAGCTAACTCTGGAAGGTTGGTTTGAATTTGGCACTTACCTCCAATCACCTTCTTTAAGCATGAAACATGAAAAACGGGATGTAGCTTCGAATGGTTGGGCAAAGCTAATTGATAGGTGACTTGTCCCACATGCTTGAGCATGGTATAAGGACCATAAAATTTGGGCGCTAGCTTCTGACAATGCTCGGCCTTGAGGGAAGTTTGCTTGTAAGGTTGCAGTCGAAGAAGCATTGATCCTCTTCTGCAAATTGACATTCAGAGGGACCTTGATCTGCTTGTTGCTTCATGCGATTATGTTCCATGAAAAAATTCTCTTTGAGGGTACAGAGAATAGCCTCTCGAGCTGTAAGTGTTAGGTCAACCGCCTGGACCTTCGAGGCACCCGGTAAGTAGGAGAGAACTGAAGGTGGCTTCTGTCCATATACCGCTTCAAAAGGAGTCATGCGTGTAGCTGTATGGTATGAAGTGTTGTACCACCTCTCAGCTAGGGGTAACCATTGAGCCCGTTGATTTTTCTTTTCCGAGGCAAAACACCTCAAATGTGTTTCTAAACACTTGTTGACAACTTCTGTTTGGCCATCAGTCTGGGGATGATAAGGTGTACTGAGATGCAATTCAGTGCATTGTATTTTGAATAGTTCTTGCCAAAAATTGCTTGTGAAAGTTGGGTCGCGATCAGAAACAATAGAGTGTGGCATGCCATGAAGCTTGAAGACATGATCCATGAATATTTAAGCCACGGTGGATGTTGTAAACGGGTGTTGAAGGGCGCAGAAATGAGCATACTTGGAAATGTGATCAACAACCACCATGATGATGGATTTATTTTCCGATTTGGGTAAGCTGGTAATAAAATCCATAGATATATCCTTCCAAATAGCAGGTGGAATCTGGAGTGGTTGTAGTTGCTTGCTGGATTTGCCCAGATTTCTTTCAGATAGTTGCCCAGATTTCTTTCATAGATAGATTTGCCCAGATTTCTTTCATAGATGGATTTGCCTAGATTTCTTTAAGATAGTTTCTTGCTGGTAAAGGCCAAAGGTTGGCCCTCTTGCATAAGGACAACACCAATTCCTTTCCCTAAGGCATCACATTCCAACACAAAGTTCTTTGTGAAATTGGGAAGGGCGAGGACTGGAGTGGTGCACATGGCCATCTTCAAGGTTTGAAAATCTTGAGCAACGGCTGGAGTCCAAGTGAAAGAGTTCTTTTTTAAGAGAGAAGTGAGAGGTGCTGCAATCTTCCCATAATTCTTAACAAACTTGCGATAATACCATGTTAATCCTAGAAATTGTAACAAACCCACTACGGAAACTAACATTTTTCGGATTTTTCCCCCTTTTTACCAAGGAACAAAATCCCTGAAGTCCCATGGGGTTCTACCGTAGACTAGGTCTTCCAATCGGGACCTTCACCACACCAACTCACTATTTCTTTTTTTGAAGATCCGTCATGTACAACTCCCGCACCAAACCTAGGATTTACTCTCATGTGTTCGTCGACTGTGACCCTGGGCTAGGCCAAGAGGCGCCTTTCGCATTTTGGGACTTCGGAAACCGGGATTTCGCAATGTAAGAGGACGACGGGTTCCTACCCTTCGGTTTCACGGGTGCCAAAACACCGAAACCCCTATATCTTTCAAAGTCATTTCGGTGTTTAATCCATCGAAGTTTCGCGCCTGGAGAATATGAGGAAAACTGACCTTATCGAAATGCCAAAACACCAAAACTATATGTGCTAATCCATTTCGGGATTTCGCCTATCGAGATTTCGCGATATGCGGAACAGGAGGTACCATAACTGGGTTTCCCAGGAGCTGAAACTCCAAAACATCATAACTTTTCCACGCTAGTCCATTTCGGGGTTTCGCTAATCGGGATTTCGGGATTGGCGAGTACAAGGGGACTTACCCTTGGGTATCCCGGGTGCTGAAACATCACAACTCTAAACATACTTCTCTATTTCGGGATTTCCTCCATCGGGATTTCAGGATGTGCGACGACAGGAGGTCTCGCACCTGGGTTTCCTGGGAGCCAAAACACCGAACTCTAAATACACTAAACTATGTCGGGATTTCGCAAGCCGGGATTTCGGGACTTGCGAGTGCAAGGGAACTTGCCCTTAGGTATTCCGGGTACCGAAACACCGAAACGCCGAATCTATATGCGCTAAGCAATTTCGGGAATTCGCAAACCAAGTTTTTGGGATATGCGACGACCAGAGGTCTCGTGCCTGGGTTTCCCAGAAGTCGAAACTCCAAAACCTACATACATACATACATACATACATACATACATATATATCGCTCAGCCTATTTCAGGGTTTCCTCCATCGGGATTTCGCGAGTCGGATTTTCGAGACTGGCGAGTACATGGGACCCGCACTTAGGTACCCCGGGTGACGAAATACCGAAATATGATAACTTCTCCACACTCTATCTTTTCAGGATTTAGCTACATCCTTTCATTTCGGGATTTCACATGTCGGGGTTTCAGGACTTGCGAGTACAAGGAAACTCGCACTTAGGTACCCCGGGTGCCGAAACGCCAAAACATCACAACTCATCCATGCTAGTTCATTTTGGGGTTTTGCTAATCGGGATTTTGGGACTGGCGAGTACAGGGGAACTTACCCTTAGGTGTCCCAGGTACCGAAACGCCGAAACATCAGATTCTAATCACACTATACTCATTTCGGGGTTTCACAAGTCCGGATTTTACGTCTGGCGAATACAAGAAAACTAACCCTTGGTTTTCCCAGTTGCCGAAACACCGAAATACCGAGCTCTAAGAGACCCACTCTCTCTCGTGCAAGGTTTTCAAACTTAGGCCTTAAAGTTCTTCATCGGGTTCCTGGGCAGATTTTCACCAGGTTTTATGACGAGACTGAGAGGTCTTCCTAAATCCCTGAGTTGTTAACATCTGTGATAGATAATAAGAAAATTTAAGATTTTACCAAGGCGGTAGTCCTTTCAGGGAACTTACCCCGGCTATAGAATGTAAGGGAACGATCCCGAAAGGGTGTCCCTGTGGGGAATCTATCCAGGGTAGCATGAGAGGTAATTAAGGGAAACAAATCTCCCGAGAGCAGACTTGAAAACTGAATTCGTTCAAGTACACACACACACACACACACACACACACACACACAGATATATATATATATATATATATATATATATATATATATATATATATATATATATATA
>ML779555.1:1319645-1330302 GCA_009831015.1 Picea engelmannii
TTTATGACGAATCTTTGTAGCTAAATCCTACATCAATCAGCTAGAGCTATGACTTTTGGAAAAAAACTTTACAAATGTCAAATAGAGTTCTCACTAGAAAAGGAACGAGTTTTCCCTTGATAGAAATAATGTATATTTGTAAAAAATGCATATCTTTATTTTCCAACCCACACTCATTAAAATATACAAAAAATGAATTCCTTCCCTCCAATATTTCTCACATGGGGTGGGAGTAATAAATAAACACCTTCAACCAATGGGAGAGAGAATGAGGGTGACCATTGACAAAATTTACATGCTATTAATTGCAAGATCTTTGTTTTTGTTGAGATGTTATTTTATATGATATAAAACCCTATTAGAATTCTCAATTCATTATCCTAAAATAGTCTTATTTTAAAAAAGAAAATGTGCACATGCATGCATGCACACACACAAGTATATCATCATTGCACTAACTATACATTTCACATTTGTTGTAGTGAGAAAAGTATTAAGATCTTAATTTTTTTTTCATATCATTGTTATTTATTGGGTCATTTTATCTGATCCAAATTTCATCATTATATTGTCATCTATCTATATCCTTTTAGAGTGGAAAGAATTGGAGGAATCAACTTGCAAGGCCATTTTAGTGGCATGTCCCATTTTGGAAAATTAGGGACCAGAACCTTTCGGGGCCATTTTGAGACATCAAATGACATTTTTTTGGATTTGATTTTTCCCAAAGAAACTCAAACGCCATGAATCTATTATACACATCGAGACCTTTCCAACGGTTCAAAAATCATGTCAATCAGAGATCATATGAAAAAGTTATGCCTCTCGCAAGTGGACCTATTGTGTTGACCACCATGGTACGAGATGATACCTCATCAACCCATGTTTATCATGTATATGAGGCTAGACACGTATGTAATTTCAAGAATATTCTATAAGGTCCAAAACCCTATCATAATTGAGGGTTGATGAAGTCAGAAATCTACCACAAGATGGCTATCGGGCTATGTTAAATACCAGGTCACTAGGAGGAGAAGGGATTCCATTCTTTTTCATTGTATATTGTTCCATAGTTGAGAAAGACAAATGAAAATGGTATTCTGTAAGAATAATAGAGTAGGAGATATTTTGTTGCAATGATATATGCTATAGGTCATAAGAAAATCCATAGAGAGTTCCTCTTTCTTTGAACTTGCATCATTTTTATACCAAAGAAAAGAGAGCGGAGCAACCTCACCTTCTCGATGGGTTTTATCCCATATTGGGTTTCACAGATCATATATTGTGTTTATTTGTGGATGGTGTGATCAAATTTTAATGTTCTCTATTTTCCGCATTTAATCTATTTCATGCATAAGAAGAAAATCAATAACTAAATATTCAGGAGATCTAAAGGAAAAATAACCGTAATAGTAAATATTTAAGTATTTTCTTAGATCTATTGTGCCTAACTGTTCTATTGGAATATCCATGACAATTTACATGGAATATTGGTATCAAAGTAGGTTTTTCCTTTGGGTATTTGTGGGAATTTGCAGTATCTCAGATCAACTTTAAAAGAAGTCACAAAAAGAATATCCATGGTAGACAAGTTTGTTAATAATAACCCTCGACATCCAATAGAAGAGATATTCTAGCAGTTGGAAGTGTAAGTTGGATACATTAGGCTGAATATGAACTTCCTCATGGTAGCTCTAGCAAGTAACCTTATACCATTCAGAGATGATGGAGACTCTAACTCAAAGAACAAATTGAAGGGGAAATTAGAAGATCATGAAGACTCGGGAAAGTAATATTGGAAAGAATTTAGGAAAGAGCAGTCAAGTTCAAGTTGTAAATGTGTTGAACCTGCACATAATAGATCTAGCTAGAAAATACCAAGCACATTTGCAGAGAGAAATTGAGAAAGAAGAAGCAAGAGAGAAAAGAATGGAAGAATTCTCATTAACCGTAATGAATAATGAATAATTTACACATGATATAATCTGTATAACTCAACCAATGTGCACTAGAGGAGAAACAATGCACCATAGTGGTGGTATAGAGTGATTTGGACACACACCAATAGTTACGGGAGTAAAATTCCAACTAGTCTAGTCTCTTAGGAAGTTATGGGAGTGAACTGCCACCTAGCCGAGTTAACTAGTCAACCAGTCTTCAGTTAACTGACTAAAACAGAGTGTAGTGAGGAGTAGATCATGGAATCAATGGAAATTCACCCGTCTGGTGATGAAACCAAGGCAAGTGAGCATTTTCATGGTGATAATCCCAATGTTGCATGGTGATAAAACCAATGCAACATCTAGACTCAACTCAACTAGTCAAACTGAAGTGTGAACTGAAGAGAATATTCTTTAGGTGGAACATTCTCTCCTAAAAAATAGGAGATTGGATAAATGACTAATAATGACTAATAAACAAGGAAAAACCTTAGGAAAAATAAATCCTAGGTGTGTTTGAAATAACTCCAACACCCCCCTTGAACATCACTATGGTGAAAATAAAGAATGGATCTCAGCAACGAGGCCATGTTAGGTACCCAAATACAAAAGATACACTGAAATAAAGTGAGGAAAGAGGGAAAACCTCATGGGAAACCCCCCCATCAAGGTACAATGTATGTAAAAAGAAGAACTACCAGTTGCTAGGCAACTGTGTCCTTCATTCCAAGACGACTTCGCAGGAAATGGAACTTCTGCTCAGTGAAGGTCTTGGTGAAGATGTATGTCATCTGTTCTGCTGAAGGACAGAACTACAACTCGATTATCCCCTCATGTACTAAGTCCTAGATATAGTGCATGTGGATCTCGATGTGCTTCATCTACTGCCTCTAAACTAGATCTCTGCAAAACTTCAGAGTGCTCTGGTTGTCACACCATATGATGATCGATCGATGAAACTAAATGCCCAAATCAGTGAGAAAATGTTGTATCCACATAGCCTGAATGGTTATGTTAACTACCCCTATGTACTCTACCTCAACTGAAGATAGAGAAATGACATCTTGCTTCTTTATTGACCAACAGATAGGCCTGGAACCAAGACTAAGTGAGTAACCATATGTGGACTTGTGATCAATGTTATTTCCAACACATTCAGAATTAGTAAACTAGTGAGATATAATGTAGAGTCTGTTGCATAATCAATCCAAAAGGTGATGGTGCCATGTATGTATCGAAGGATATGCTTTGCAGCCTTCCAATGTAGCTCATGCGGCTCCTGCATGAACCTGGAAATTGTGCCAACTGCATAGGAGAGGTCTAGTATGGAGTGTGTGAGATACAACAAGCTCCCCACTAGATTTTTGTACAATGTGTTTTCAACCAATGGAGTGTCCCACCATCCTCAAGTTTGACCTCTGATAGGAAAGGAGTCGGAGCAAACTTGCAGTCTTTCATGTGAAATCTCTCAAGGAGATCTCGTGCATACTTGGCCTGAGATAGTTTGATGCCTGATGCATCCTGACTGATCTCGAGTCCAAGGAAGAAGTGTAGCAGACCCATGTCCTTCATCAAAAACCTGTCATGTAGAATCCTCTTGACTGCAACAATCGCTGAATTCGAGTAACCGATGATTAGCAAATCATCAACATACATAACTAAGAGTAGAATTGAATCAACCATCATGAGCATGTAGACATTTGGTTCTGATTTACAATGTACAAAGTTCTGTGACAACATGTAGGAGTCCATCTTGTCATACCATGCCCTCAGAGATTTCTTGAGGCCATAAAGGGAATTCTTCAATCGACAGACCAAGGATGAGTCCTGCATAAATCCCTGGGGATTCTCCATATAGATCTCCTCAGAGAGATCACCGTGAAGAAATACATTCTTCATGTCCATCTGATGAACTTCCCATCCATTGGCTTCCGCAATGGAAAGTTTCGATCATATGGAATCCATATTCGCTACTGGAGTGAAGGTCTCATCATAGTCAATGCCATGCACATGCTAAAATACTTTGTCAAAAATCCTGGCTTTGTATCTGTTAATCTGTCCATCAGTTGTGCTCTTGGTCCTGTAGACCCATCTGCATCTGACAATTTTCCTCCTAGAAGGAAGGGAAAGCAAATCCCAAGTCTGGTTCTCGAGGAGGGAGTTGTACTCTTCCTGCATGGCATATTCCCAAAAGGGTTTTCTAGTAGCCTTGCCATAAGAGTGTGGATTTGAGGACTGAATGAAGAAAATATGCTTGGAGGGAAATGGTTCAGTGGAAGTGAGTGCAACAGTAGGCTCCTTGAAATCAAATCGAGTCCTCCTAGTATCGACTGGATCACTAACGATATCCCCTACATATTGAAGAGTAGTTTGTGCCCACTTGGACCTCTAATATGGATTTGCAACTACATCTGGATGCTCTAACTCTGCATCTTATTGTACTGACTCTATATCTGAATCATCTAAGTCCTATGAATCAGAACTCTCATCTGAAGAAGAGTCGACATGTGAATGCTCATCATTTTGGATAGGTGGAAGAATGAAGGTGTCTGCATGCAGTTGTTGAGGTACATGTGAGACACTTTCCTCAAATTGGACACTTCACTCAATGATGAGTCATTCTAAGGAAAGATCAATAAGTCTATATCCCTTCACACCGTCAGGGTATCCAACAAAAATACACTTAGTGCTCCATGGATCAGGTTCCTTCCTCTTTTTAGAGGGAATCCAGGGCCATGCACGTGAACCAAAAATACGAAAGTGGGTCAATTCCGGTTTGGGGCCACTCCAAGCCTCATAAGGGGGTCTTATCCTTGACATATCTATGGGTATGTATTTTTCACAATTAAGTGCTTCATCCCATGGTCTCTGTGGTAGCGACTTTGCATGCAACATGCAAGATGCTATCGCCTTTAGAGATCTATTTTTCCACTCAACAACTCCGTTTTGTTGTGGAGTATAGGAAATTATGTGTTGCAACTGAATCTGTGCCTCATGGAAAATATTATGGATCTCATTATTGACATAATCTCCCCCGTTATCAGTTCAAAAGACTTTGATTTTATTTCCGGACTATGTCTCAACTAGGGCTTTGAAATCTTTGAGGTGTTGAAAGATCTCGGATTTTTTCCTGAGAAATTAAATCCATGTAAAACGTGAGAAATCATCAACAAAAATGAGAAAAACTTCGCTTTGTTGATAGATGGATGTGGAAAAGGACCCATGAGGTCAATGTGGATCATATCTAAAGGAGCAGAATTTCTCTGAGACATTCCTTTGTCGAATTTCTCTTGAGGGTGTTTTTCGAGAACACATCCCTCACATACTCCCTTGGAGAAATGGATGTTTGGAAATTGGTAGACCATAAAACAATATTTTCTTGCTAAGTTGTTGCATGTATATGAAATTCAAATGTCCAAACCTTTTGTGCAATATCCTACTATTTTCATCAACATGAGTAAGCAGTAAAGTAGAATCAGGTTCAATGAATTCAGAAAATGTATACAATCTAGACTGATGATTTACCTCACCGGTAGAAACCTTGGACTTGGTTTTCATGTCATAGATGTCCATGAAATTTGGTGTGAATATGAATTTATTTCCAGTGTCGGAATTCTTCATCTGATACATAAAGAGAAGGTTGACAAAAATTTTGGGAATGTGCAACACATTCTCGAAGCTTCCGTTGGTGAGTTCAATCCTTCCTTTGCCAGTGATTTCGACTGAAGAGTTGTCCCCCATCAGAATAGGAGGACCTTTGCATGCATCCAATGAAGAATATAATTATTTTGAAGAAGCCATGTGATGTGATGTTTCTGAATCTACGATCCAAGCATCGAGAGATGAGTTGATGGCAATCAAGGCATGGATATAATTGCCTTTCTTGGGATTCTGATCTTCTGGCTTCTTTTTCTTGGCACCCTCAGGAATGCGATATACAAGGTTGTTTTTCTGAAGTATTTGAGACATTATATATATATTTTTTAATGCATGTGGATTCTGGATGGAATACTTTGTGACAGTATGTGCATTTCTCCTATTTTCTTCCTTTTCCGCCCTTGGATCCAAAGGCATCGATGAAGGCTTTTGAGTACCCTTCCTTCTTCAGATGTGCATGAGGTTTCCTTTTGTATTTATCTTTATATTTATGATATTGATGAATTCCATCTTGCATAATAAGTGCATGTGCCTTTGGGCCTTTTATTTTTCCCATGTTGACGAGCTTGGTTTGCTCTTGTGTCAGGGATTCGATAAAGTCCTCAAGAGAAGGCATATTCCAGGTGGCTACAGAGGTGAATAGAACTGAATGGAATGTTGATAAGAAGACAGAGAATTTAGGACCAAGTTTGGAGAGAATTGTGAGAACCATTTGTTTCTCCTCCTTAGTTTTATCAACCCCGCAAGCTTTGAGTTGCGACAGTGAATCCTTGAATTTTGTAAAGAAATCTTGGATATTGTAGAAGATTTTTGGATCCAATGTGAAAAATTACACCTCCAACATGTGTCCCGTCATCTCATCCTATTTTCAAAATATCCCTTCCAAGGTGGTCCAGGCTTCATTGGGAGTCTTACAGGAAGATATGTGAAAAATGAGAATGGGAGAAATAAGACTGCAAATCATTCTGAGTGCTTCATCCATCTGATTTAAATACTTGGATTTTTCTATGGCTGATGTCAGTTCCGTATCTATATTCAAGGTTAACCTATACAATCCTATGGTTCGGAGATGAATCACTATTCTCTCCTTCCATGCAAAGTAGTTGTAAGGTGTAAGAATGAATTCTTTTTGAAAATCCATCTTTCTGTTGTCTTCAATCTTTTGTACCTGGAAATTTTTTTGGTGTATCTTTTGCTTAGCAGTCAGTCTGCTCTGATACCATGTAAATGTGTTGAACCTGCATATAATATATCTAGCTAGAAAATACCACACAGATTTGCAGAGAGAAATTGAGAAAGAAGAAGCAAGAGAGAAAAGAATGGAAGAATTCTCATTAACCGTAATGAATAATGAATAATTTACACATGATATGCTCTGTATAACTCAACCAATGCGCACTGGAGGAGAACCAATGCACCATAATGGTGGTATAGAGTGATTTGGACACTAACCCACAGTTATGGGAGTGAACTACCACCTAGTCTAGTCTCTCAGGCAGTTACGGGAGTGAACTGCCACCTAACTGAGTTAACTAGTCAACCAGTGTTCAATTAACTGACTGAAACAAAGCGTAGTGAGGAGTAGATCAGGGAATCAAGGGTAATTCACCAGTCTAGTGATGAAACCAAGGCAAGTGTGCATTATCATGGTGATGATCCCAAATTTGCATGGTGATAAAACCAATGCAACATCTAGACTCAACTCAACTAGTGAAACTAAAGTGTCAACTGAAGAGAATATTCTTTAGGTGGAATATTCTCTCCTAAAAAATAGGAGACTGGATAAATGACTAATAATGACTAATAAACAAGGAAAAACCTTAGGAAAAATAAATCCTAGGTGTGTGTGAAGTAACTCCAACACAAGTGTCATGAACCCTTCAAAGTCCCTATTCAAGATGGAAGTGAAAGTGGACATAAATCCATACCAAGGTGATATCGGTGCAATAAAATTGAATCATTGGTTGCAACAAATAGAAGTTTATTTTAGTTTTAACCATATAGATGAAGAGTAGAAAATTTCATTTTCTAGATTGAATTTAGAGAGACATGCTTTAACCTAGTGGGAAATCCATATGGAAACACTTAGGGTGATCCACCTGTAACTAGGTGGGAGGAATTCAAAGCCCTCATCAAGTCCCAATTATACCCTATCAGGTATAATAATATAGGACCAATGGATCTCGTGGAAATACTTCAGGTAGAGGCATGGGTAGAGTTTACAGGAATGGACCATTGAGTTCAGAAAGATGGCCATCATGTTGGGTATCTCTCCCAAGAACCCAGATGTAATCCTCAAGTATCTAGGGGGTTTACATAGTCATCTACAAAAGTAGTTGATGCTCTTCAATCCAAGGAAAATGGATGAGGCCTATGTATAGGCACAATACCTAGAAAAAACAGGGCAAAAGAAGGGGTAGCCAAGTAGTTCGAAGTAGAAAGAGCACTAGGAAGATTCCAAGGAGGGGGAAGAAGAGCTAGAAAGGGGGGAAAGATAAGAAGATAGTAGCCACTACACAACATAGTAAATATTCCAGCAACCATTGCAATAATTGCAACATTGATGGCCACATCGAGGAAAAATGTTGGAAACTACATTCAGAGTTCAACTCAAAGAACCGCAAGAAGGACAGAAAGAAAAATAACCTTCTAGCCAAAGATTCAAGAAATTAGGTTGAAATTAGATCGGATTTGGATGAAAATATTATTTGTAAATATGTGCAGAAGGATGTGACTCTAAATATCCTTCATCAATAGGAAGAGAAGGCGATGACCAAGCTCTTCCAAATCAATATTTAGATCAATAAGATGGTCCAAGATAATTTCTATGTTCGACTTTGTTTCACATGATAATCTCATAGCAACAGATCGGGTCAAGAATATTGGATTAGAGTTTCACGATCATCCTAACCCTTATCCATTTGGTTGGGTAAACACAGATGCAAAGATAAAGGTAACGAAACAATGTAAGATCAAATTTTCTATAAGTGTTGATTTTATTGATGAACTGGAATTGGATGTAGTATCCCTTGATGTATGTGGAGTAGTTTTTGCAAGCCCCTACATGTATATGAGGTATGCAATCTTCATGTGAATATCCAAATAGTATCGATTGATAAAGGATGGGGAGTCCTACATCATTAACGTGCATAAAGGAAAGTCAAATATCTCACTAGTAAGTGCCAACCAAGCCAAGAACTAGTTGATTAGTTCTAGTAAGAAATATGTTTTTATTTTCTTAAGAGAGAATGGATCAGATGATGAGTCAATGAGAGTGAAGGAATCCCTAGAGGGGTGTACTAAAGAGTAGAAACATCAATTGGAGGATTTGCAACATGAATATAGAGAAGTGTTCAAGGAGCCTAAAGGGATACCACCCAAGAGGGATGTGGAGAAAGAAATACAGTTATTGTTAACTCTCCATTGTTGAATATTGGGATGTATAGACATTGTATTCAAGAAGCGGTTGTTGGAGAAATGTGTGATTCGACCAAGTACCTCACCTTGTAGGTCACTCATTATAATTTATCCCAAGAAGGATGGGACTTGGAGAATGTGTATCGATTATAGGGCATTGAATAGGATTACACTAAAGAATTAGTACCCTCTACGAAGTATCAAAGATCTATTGGACCAGCTACAACAAGCCAAGTGCTTCACTAATATGGATTTGAAATCAGGATATCACTAGGTACGAGTCAAAGGAAACGATACCTAGAAGACTAGCTTCAAGACAAGGCAAGGTTTGTATGAGTGGTTGGTTATGCCATTCATTTTATGCAACACACTGACTACATTTATGAGACTAATGAATGATGTTTTACACCCTTCTATAGATTCATTTGTTATTTTTTATTTGTATTATATAATAGTTTATAGTGCTACCTAGGATAAACACATCTCACATTTTATGCAAGTGTTAGAGACTCTGAAAAGCACCAGATGTTGGCCAATCCCAAGAAATGCAAGTTTTCTCATCGGTCTTTGGTGTATTTTGGGTATGTGAATGGTAGAGGGGAGATCAAGATAGATCCCACAAACATGGAGGCCATCATGAAATGGATAGTTCCTACAAATTTCATTGAAGTTGGAGTTTTGTTGGGGAAGAAAAATACTTGTGAAAGTTCATAACTTCATTTTCAATGGCAAATGCACCACTCCACATGATAACAACCAGTGGTAATATTTTGGAGTGGGGAAATAATCAATAGAATGCCTTTGATGAGTTGAAAAGAAAGATCAATCAAGCACCAATTCTCACGTTACCAAATTTGAAAAATCCTTCCGAAGTGGAGATAGATGCAAGTGGGTATGACATGGGAGCAGTACTGATGCAGGGAGGAAATCACGTATGCTATCATTATGAAGTATTTCATTGGGAGGTTCTCAAATACCCTACCTATGAAAAGGATGTATATGCCTTGGTACAAGCTGTCAAAAAGTGGAAGCATTATATTATGGGAAAATACACCATCATCCACATAAATCACCAACCACTATGTAATGAACCTCTAGATACACTCAAGAATGGTTGAGCAACTATAATGTTATAAAAATTAATTATGATAACATAGGATAAGTTTTTGTTTTTGTTTTTTTGTTCATAAATAAGTAAGAAAGTATAAATAGACAAAATGTTTAATTGAAAAAATCAAGTAACTTACAATTATTCACAACTATTTTTCAACATCCAAAATCAATAATCATTAATTTTTAAAACAATTCTTGCGCAATTAAACAATGTTTGCGCAATTTACCATTTTATCAACAAGAACCTTTTAAATGCCTCACACAAATTCCAAAAGAATCTATCTAATAATGTGAATAAAGATAATATATAACCATGTTCCTAAAAATGTATCATCTATTTACTTTACCTTAGGTTTGCGCCACTTTCCCATTTCTTGAATTTGTTGGGTGCACTAGTTGCATTATAAATATTCTACAGAATGATTAAAATAAAATAATCAGATAAAAACCTTAATATAAAATCATTAAATTATATATATATATATATATATATATATATATATATATATATATATATATATATATATATT
>ML779555.1:1330352-1366280 GCA_009831015.1 Picea engelmannii
TTTATGACGAATCTTTGTAGCTAAATCCTACATCAATCAGCTAGAGCTATGACTTTTGGAAAAAAACTTTACAAATGTCAAATAGAGTTCTCACTAGAAAAGGAACGAGTTTTCCCTTGATAGAAATAATGTATATTTGTAAAAAATGCATATCTTTATTTTCCAACCCACACTCATTAAAATATACAAAAAATGAATTCCTTCCCTCCAATATTTCTCACATGGGGTGGGAGTAATAAATAAACACCTTCAACCAATGGGAGAGAGAATGAGGGTGACCATTGACAAAATTTACATGCTATTAATTGCAAGATCTTTGTTTTTGTTGAGATGTTATTTTATATGATATAAAACCCTATTAGAATTCTCAATTCATTATCCTAAAATAGTCTTATTTTAAAAAAGAAAATGTGCACATGCATGCATGCACACACACAAGTATATCATCATTGCACTAACTATACATTTCACATTTGTTGTAGTGAGAAAAGTATTAAGATCTTAATTTTTTTTTCATATCATTGTTATTTATTGGGTCATTTTATCTGATCCAAATTTCATCATTATATTGTCATCTATCTATATCCTTTTAGAGTGGAAAGAATTGGAGGAATCAACTTGCAAGGCCATTTTAGTGGCATGTCCCATTTTGGAAAATTAGGGACCAGAACCTTTCGGGGCCATTTTGAGACATCAAATGACATTTTTTTGGATTTGATTTTTCCCAAAGAAACTCAAACGCCATGAATCTATTATACACATCGAGACCTTTCCAACGGTTCAAAAATCATGTCAATCAGAGATCATATGAAAAAGTTATGCCTCTCGCAAGTGGACCTATTGTGTTGACCACCATGGTACGAGATGATACCTCATCAACCCATGTTTATCATGTATATGAGGCTAGACACGTATGTAATTTCAAGAATATTCTATAAGGTCCAAAACCCTATCATAATTGAGGGTTGATGAAGTCAGAAATCTACCACAAGATGGCTATCGGGCTATGTTAAATACCAGGTCACTAGGAGGAGAAGGGATTCCATTCTTTTTCATTGTATATTGTTCCATAGTTGAGAAAGACAAATGAAAATGGTATTCTGTAAGAATAATAGAGTAGGAGATATTTTGTTGCAATGATATATGCTATAGGTCATAAGAAAATCCATAGAGAGTTCCTCTTTCTTTGAACTTGCATCATTTTTATACCAAAGAAAAGAGAGCGGAGCAACCTCACCTTCTCGATGGGTTTTATCCCATATTGGGTTTCACAGATCATATATTGTGTTTATTTGTGGATGGTGTGATCAAATTTTAATGTTCTCTATTTTCCGCATTTAATCTATTTCATGCATAAGAAGAAAATCAATAACTAAATATTCAGGAGATCTAAAGGAAAAATAACCGTAATAGTAAATATTTAAGTATTTTCTTAGATCTATTGTGCCTAACTGTTCTATTGGAATATCCATGACAATTTACATGGAATATTGGTATCAAAGTAGGTTTTTCCTTTGGGTATTTGTGGGAATTTGCAGTATCTCAGATCAACTTTAAAAGAAGTCACAAAAAGAATATCCATGGTAGACAAGTTTGTTAATAATAACCCTCGACATCCAATAGAAGAGATATTCTAGCAGTTGGAAGTGTAAGTTGGATACATTAGGCTGAATATGAACTTCCTCATGGTAGCTCTAGCAAGTAACCTTATACCATTCAGAGATGATGGAGACTCTAACTCAAAGAACAAATTGAAGGGGAAATTAGAAGATCATGAAGACTCGGGAAAGTAATATTGGAAAGAATTTAGGAAAGAGCAGTCAAGTTCAAGTTGTAAATGTGTTGAACCTGCACATAATAGATCTAGCTAGAAAATACCAAGCACATTTGCAGAGAGAAATTGAGAAAGAAGAAGCAAGAGAGAAAAGAATGGAAGAATTCTCATTAACCGTAATGAATAATGAATAATTTACACATGATATAATCTGTATAACTCAACCAATGTGCACTAGAGGAGAAACAATGCACCATAGTGGTGGTATAGAGTGATTTGGACACACACCAATAGTTACGGGAGTAAAATTCCAACTAGTCTAGTCTCTTAGGAAGTTATGGGAGTGAACTGCCACCTAGCCGAGTTAACTAGTCAACCAGTCTTCAGTTAACTGACTAAAACAGAGTGTAGTGAGGAGTAGATCATGGAATCAATGGAAATTCACCCGTCTGGTGATGAAACCAAGGCAAGTGAGCATTTTCATGGTGATAATCCCAATGTTGCATGGTGATAAAACCAATGCAACATCTAGACTCAACTCAACTAGTCAAACTGAAGTGTGAACTGAAGAGAATATTCTTTAGGTGGAACATTCTCTCCTAAAAAATAGGAGATTGGATAAATGACTAATAATGACTAATAAACAAGGAAAAACCTTAGGAAAAATAAATCCTAGGTGTGTTTGAAATAACTCCAACACCCCCCTTGAACATCACTATGGTGAAAATAAAGAATGGATCTCAGCAACGAGGCCATGTTAGGTACCCAAATACAAAAGATACACTGAAATAAAGTGAGGAAAGAGGGAAAACCTCATGGGAAACCCCCCCATCAAGGTACAATGTATGTAAAAAGAAGAACTACCAGTTGCTAGGCAACTGTGTCCTTCATTCCAAGACGACTTCGCAGGAAATGGAACTTCTGCTCAGTGAAGGTCTTGGTGAAGATGTATGTCATCTGTTCTGCTGAAGGACAGAACTACAACTCGATTATCCCCTCATGTACTAAGTCCTAGATATAGTGCATGTGGATCTCGATGTGCTTCATCTACTGCCTCTAAACTAGATCTCTGCAAAACTTCAGAGTGCTCTGGTTGTCACACCATATGATGATCGATCGATGAAACTAAATGCCCAAATCAGTGAGAAAATGTTGTATCCACATAGCCTGAATGGTTATGTTAACTACCCCTATGTACTCTACCTCAACTGAAGATAGAGAAATGACATCTTGCTTCTTTATTGACCAACAGATAGGCCTGGAACCAAGACTAAGTGAGTAACCATATGTGGACTTGTGATCAATGTTATTTCCAACACATTCAGAATTAGTAAACTAGTGAGATATAATGTAGAGTCTGTTGCATAATCAATCCAAAAGGTGATGGTGCCATGTATGTATCGAAGGATATGCTTTGCAGCCTTCCAATGTAGCTCATGCGGCTCCTGCATGAACCTGGAAATTGTGCCAACTGCATAGGAGAGGTCTAGTATGGAGTGTGTGAGATACAACAAGCTCCCCACTAGATTTTTGTACAATGTGTTTTCAACCAATGGAGTGTCCCACCATCCTCAAGTTTGACCTCTGATAGGAAAGGAGTCGGAGCAAACTTGCAGTCTTTCATGTGAAATCTCTCAAGGAGATCTCGTGCATACTTGGCCTGAGATAGTTTGATGCCTGATGCATCCTGACTGATCTCGAGTCCAAGGAAGAAGTGTAGCAGACCCATGTCCTTCATCAAAAACCTGTCATGTAGAATCCTCTTGACTGCAACAATCGCTGAATTCGAGTAACCGATGATTAGCAAATCATCAACATACATAACTAAGAGTAGAATTGAATCAACCATCATGAGCATGTAGACATTTGGTTCTGATTTACAATGTACAAAGTTCTGTGACAACATGTAGGAGTCCATCTTGTCATACCATGCCCTCAGAGATTTCTTGAGGCCATAAAGGGAATTCTTCAATCGACAGACCAAGGATGAGTCCTGCATAAATCCCTGGGGATTCTCCATATAGATCTCCTCAGAGAGATCACCGTGAAGAAATACATTCTTCATGTCCATCTGATGAACTTCCCATCCATTGGCTTCCGCAATGGAAAGTTTCGATCATATGGAATCCATATTCGCTACTGGAGTGAAGGTCTCATCATAGTCAATGCCATGCACATGCTAAAATACTTTGTCAAAAATCCTGGCTTTGTATCTGTTAATCTGTCCATCAGTTGTGCTCTTGGTCCTGTAGACCCATCTGCATCTGACAATTTTCCTCCTAGAAGGAAGGGAAAGCAAATCCCAAGTCTGGTTCTCGAGGAGGGAGTTGTACTCTTCCTGCATGGCATATTCCCAAAAGGGTTTTCTAGTAGCCTTGCCATAAGAGTGTGGATTTGAGGACTGAATGAAGAAAATATGCTTGGAGGGAAATGGTTCAGTGGAAGTGAGTGCAACAGTAGGCTCCTTGAAATCAAATCGAGTCCTCCTAGTATCGACTGGATCACTAACGATATCCCCTACATATTGAAGAGTAGTTTGTGCCCACTTGGACCTCTAATATGGATTTGCAACTACATCTGGATGCTCTAACTCTGCATCTTATTGTACTGACTCTATATCTGAATCATCTAAGTCCTATGAATCAGAACTCTCATCTGAAGAAGAGTCGACATGTGAATGCTCATCATTTTGGATAGGTGGAAGAATGAAGGTGTCTGCATGCAGTTGTTGAGGTACATGTGAGACACTTTCCTCAAATTGGACACTTCACTCAATGATGAGTCATTCTAAGGAAAGATCAATAAGTCTATATCCCTTCACACCGTCAGGGTATCCAACAAAAATACACTTAGTGCTCCATGGATCAGGTTCCTTCCTCTTTTTAGAGGGAATCCAGGGCCATGCACGTGAACCAAAAATACGAAAGTGGGTCAATTCCGGTTTGGGGCCACTCCAAGCCTCATAAGGGGGTCTTATCCTTGACATATCTATGGGTATGTATTTTTCACAATTAAGTGCTTCATCCCATGGTCTCTGTGGTAGCGACTTTGCATGCAACATGCAAGATGCTATCGCCTTTAGAGATCTATTTTTCCACTCAACAACTCCGTTTTGTTGTGGAGTATAGGAAATTATGTGTTGCAACTGAATCTGTGCCTCATGGAAAATATTATGGATCTCATTATTGACATAATCTCCCCCGTTATCAGTTCAAAAGACTTTGATTTTATTTCCGGACTATGTCTCAACTAGGGCTTTGAAATCTTTGAGGTGTTGAAAGATCTCGGATTTTTTCCTGAGAAATTAAATCCATGTAAAACGTGAGAAATCATCAACAAAAATGAGAAAAACTTCGCTTTGTTGATAGATGGATGTGGAAAAGGACCCATGAGGTCAATGTGGATCATATCTAAAGGAGCAGAATTTCTCTGAGACATTCCTTTGTCGAATTTCTCTTGAGGGTGTTTTTCGAGAACACATCCCTCACATACTCCCTTGGAGAAATGGATGTTTGGAAATTGGTAGACCATAAAACAATATTTTCTTGCTAAGTTGTTGCATGTATATGAAATTCAAATGTCCAAACCTTTTGTGCAATATCCTACTATTTTCATCAACATGAGTAAGCAGTAAAGTAGAATCAGGTTCAATGAATTCAGAAAATGTATACAATCTAGACTGATGATTTACCTCACCGGTAGAAACCTTGGACTTGGTTTTCATGTCATAGATGTCCATGAAATTTGGTGTGAATATGAATTTATTTCCAGTGTCGGAATTCTTCATCTGATACATAAAGAGAAGGTTGACAAAAATTTTGGGAATGTGCAACACATTCTCGAAGCTTCCGTTGGTGAGTTCAATCCTTCCTTTGCCAGTGATTTCGACTGAAGAGTTGTCCCCCATCAGAATAGGAGGACCTTTGCATGCATCCAATGAAGAATATAATTATTTTGAAGAAGCCATGTGATGTGATGTTTCTGAATCTACGATCCAAGCATCGAGAGATGAGTTGATGGCAATCAAGGCATGGATATAATTGCCTTTCTTGGGATTCTGATCTTCTGGCTTCTTTTTCTTGGCACCCTCAGGAATGCGATATACAAGGTTGTTTTTCTGAAGTATTTGAGACATTATATATATATTTTTTAATGCATGTGGATTCTGGATGGAATACTTTGTGACAGTATGTGCATTTCTCCTATTTTCTTCCTTTTCCGCCCTTGGATCCAAAGGCATCGATGAAGGCTTTTGAGTACCCTTCCTTCTTCAGATGTGCATGAGGTTTCCTTTTGTATTTATCTTTATATTTATGATATTGATGAATTCCATCTTGCATAATAAGTGCATGTGCCTTTGGGCCTTTTATTTTTCCCATGTTGACGAGCTTGGTTTGCTCTTGTGTCAGGGATTCGATAAAGTCCTCAAGAGAAGGCATATTCCAGGTGGCTACAGAGGTGAATAGAACTGAATGGAATGTTGATAAGAAGACAGAGAATTTAGGACCAAGTTTGGAGAGAATTGTGAGAACCATTTGTTTCTCCTCCTTAGTTTTATCAACCCCGCAAGCTTTGAGTTGCGACAGTGAATCCTTGAATTTTGTAAAGAAATCTTGGATATTGTAGAAGATTTTTGGATCCAATGTGAAAAATTACACCTCCAACATGTGTCCCGTCATCTCATCCTATTTTCAAAATATCCCTTCCAAGGTGGTCCAGGCTTCATTGGGAGTCTTACAGGAAGATATGTGAAAAATGAGAATGGGAGAAATAAGACTGCAAATCATTCTGAGTGCTTCATCCATCTGATTTAAATACTTGGATTTTTCTATGGCTGATGTCAGTTCCGTATCTATATTCAAGGTTAACCTATACAATCCTATGGTTCGGAGATGAATCACTATTCTCTCCTTCCATGCAAAGTAGTTGTAAGGTGTAAGAATGAATTCTTTTTGAAAATCCATCTTTCTGTTGTCTTCAATCTTTTGTACCTGGAAATTTTTTTGGTGTATCTTTTGCTTAGCAGTCAGTCTGCTCTGATACCATGTAAATGTGTTGAACCTGCATATAATATATCTAGCTAGAAAATACCACACAGATTTGCAGAGAGAAATTGAGAAAGAAGAAGCAAGAGAGAAAAGAATGGAAGAATTCTCATTAACCGTAATGAATAATGAATAATTTACACATGATATGCTCTGTATAACTCAACCAATGCGCACTGGAGGAGAACCAATGCACCATAATGGTGGTATAGAGTGATTTGGACACTAACCCACAGTTATGGGAGTGAACTACCACCTAGTCTAGTCTCTCAGGCAGTTACGGGAGTGAACTGCCACCTAACTGAGTTAACTAGTCAACCAGTGTTCAATTAACTGACTGAAACAAAGCGTAGTGAGGAGTAGATCAGGGAATCAAGGGTAATTCACCAGTCTAGTGATGAAACCAAGGCAAGTGTGCATTATCATGGTGATGATCCCAAATTTGCATGGTGATAAAACCAATGCAACATCTAGACTCAACTCAACTAGTGAAACTAAAGTGTCAACTGAAGAGAATATTCTTTAGGTGGAATATTCTCTCCTAAAAAATAGGAGACTGGATAAATGACTAATAATGACTAATAAACAAGGAAAAACCTTAGGAAAAATAAATCCTAGGTGTGTGTGAAGTAACTCCAACACAAGTGTCATGAACCCTTCAAAGTCCCTATTCAAGATGGAAGTGAAAGTGGACATAAATCCATACCAAGGTGATATCGGTGCAATAAAATTGAATCATTGGTTGCAACAAATAGAAGTTTATTTTAGTTTTAACCATATAGATGAAGAGTAGAAAATTTCATTTTCTAGATTGAATTTAGAGAGACATGCTTTAACCTAGTGGGAAATCCATATGGAAACACTTAGGGTGATCCACCTGTAACTAGGTGGGAGGAATTCAAAGCCCTCATCAAGTCCCAATTATACCCTATCAGGTATAATAATATAGGACCAATGGATCTCGTGGAAATACTTCAGGTAGAGGCATGGGTAGAGTTTACAGGAATGGACCATTGAGTTCAGAAAGATGGCCATCATGTTGGGTATCTCTCCCAAGAACCCAGATGTAATCCTCAAGTATCTAGGGGGTTTACATAGTCATCTACAAAAGTAGTTGATGCTCTTCAATCCAAGGAAAATGGATGAGGCCTATGTATAGGCACAATACCTAGAAAAAACAGGGCAAAAGAAGGGGTAGCCAAGTAGTTCGAAGTAGAAAGAGCACTAGGAAGATTCCAAGGAGGGGGAAGAAGAGCTAGAAAGGGGGGAAAGATAAGAAGATAGTAGCCACTACACAACATAGTAAATATTCCAGCAACCATTGCAATAATTGCAACATTGATGGCCACATCGAGGAAAAATGTTGGAAACTACATTCAGAGTTCAACTCAAAGAACCGCAAGAAGGACAGAAAGAAAAATAACCTTCTAGCCAAAGATTCAAGAAATTAGGTTGAAATTAGATCGGATTTGGATGAAAATATTATTTGTAAATATGTGCAGAAGGATGTGACTCTAAATATCCTTCATCAATAGGAAGAGAAGGCGATGACCAAGCTCTTCCAAATCAATATTTAGATCAATAAGATGGTCCAAGATAATTTCTATGTTCGACTTTGTTTCACATGATAATCTCATAGCAACAGATCGGGTCAAGAATATTGGATTAGAGTTTCACGATCATCCTAACCCTTATCCATTTGGTTGGGTAAACACAGATGCAAAGATAAAGGTAACGAAACAATGTAAGATCAAATTTTCTATAAGTGTTGATTTTATTGATGAACTGGAATTGGATGTAGTATCCCTTGATGTATGTGGAGTAGTTTTTGCAAGCCCCTACATGTATATGAGGTATGCAATCTTCATGTGAATATCCAAATAGTATCGATTGATAAAGGATGGGGAGTCCTACATCATTAACGTGCATAAAGGAAAGTCAAATATCTCACTAGTAAGTGCCAACCAAGCCAAGAACTAGTTGATTAGTTCTAGTAAGAAATATGTTTTTCTTTTCTTAAGAGAGAATGAATCAGATGATGAGTCAATGAGAGTGAAGGAATCCCTAGAGGGGTGTACTAAAGAGTAGAAACATCAATTGGAGGATTTGCAACATGAATATAGAGGAGTATTCAAGGAGCCTAAAGGGATACCACCCAAGAGGGATGTGGAGAAAGAAATATAGTTATTGCTAAACTCTCCATTGTTGAATATTGGGATGTATAGACATTGTATTCAAGAAGCGGTTGTTGGGGAAATGTGTGATTCGACCAAGTACCTCACCTTGTAGGTCACTCATTATAATTTATCCCAAGAAGGATGGGACTTGGAGAATGTGTATCGATTATAGGGCATTGAATAGGATTACACTAAAGAAAAGTATTAGTACCCTCTACCAAGTATCAAAGATCTATTGGACCAGCTACAACATGCCAAGTGCTTCACTAATATGGATTTGAAATCAGGATATCACTAGGTACGAGTCAAAGGAAACGATACCTAGAAGACTAGCTTCAAGACAAGGCAAGGTTTGTATGAGTGGTTGGTTATGCCATTCAATTTATGCAACACACTGACTACATTTATGAGACTAATGAATGATGTTTTACACCCTTCTATAGATTCATTTGTTATTGTTTATTTGTATTATATAATAGTTTATAGCGCTACCTAGGATAAGCACATCTCACATCTTATGCAAGTGTTAGAGACTCTGAAAAACACCAGATGTTGGCCAATCCCAAGAAATGCAAGTTTTCTCATCGGTCTTTGGTGTATTTTGGGTATGTGAACGGTAGAGGGGAGATCAAGATAGATCCCACAAACATGGAGGCCATCATGAAATGGATAGTTCCTACAAATTTCATTGAAATTAGGAGTTTTGTTGGGGAAGAAAAATACTTGTGAAAGTTCATAACTTCATTTTCAATAGCAAATGCACCACTCCACACCATAACAAATAGTGGTAAGATTTTGGAGTGGGGAAATAATCAATAGAATGCCTTTGATGAGTTGAAAAGAAATATCAATCAAGCACCAATTCTCGTGTTACCAAATTTTCAAAATCCTTCCGAAGTGGAGACAGATGCAAGTGGGTATGACATGGGAGCAATATTGATGCAGGGAGGAAATCACATATGCTATCATTATGAAGTATTTCATTGGGAGGTTCTCAAATACCCTACCTACGAAAAGGATGTATATGCCTTGGTACAAACTGTCAAAAAACAGAAGCATTATATTATGGGAAAATACACCATCATCCACATAAATCACCAACCACTATGTAACGAACCTCTAGATACACTCAAGAATGGTTGAGCAACTATAATGTTATAAAAAATAATTATGATAACATAGGATAAGTTTTTGTTTTTGTTTTTTTGTTCATAAATAAGTTAGCAAGTATAAATAGACAAAAATTTTAATTGAAAAAATCAAGTAACTTACAATTATTCACAACTATTTTTCAACATCCAAAATCAATAATCATTAATTTTTAAAACAATTCTTGTGCAATTAAACAATGTTTGCGCAATTTACCATTTTATCAACAAGAACCTTTTAAACGCCTCACACAAATTCCCAAAGAATCTATCTAATAATGTGAATAAAGATAATATATAACCATGTTCCTAAAAATGTATCATCTATTTACTTTACCTTAGGTTTGCGCCACTTGCCCATTTCTTGAATTTGTTGGGTGCACTAGTTGCATTATAAATATTCTACAGAATGATTAAAATAAAACAATAAATAAAATAATCAGATAAAAACCTTAATATAAAATCATTAAATTATATATATATATATATATATATATATTAGTCCCCGTTGTAGGCATAGAGGGACTATAGCAATCAATAATTCATTAACTTCCTATTAGTTTGTCGTTTGGCCACAAATATTTGCATAATATCTATTGTTGGAACTAGGGAACTAAAAACATTTATTTTTATATAATAAAAAGTACCATATATGTCATGATTTGATTGGATAACATATTGGAGGTCTTATTGTCGTCTTCGTTATTCCCATTGTTTTATATGTTAGCATATCCAAAGTTTTTTATCATATATAGTCGTTCTGAATCATATATTTTCTTATGCATTTCTCAAAGGTGGATTAATGCTAGCATTGGTTCGAATGTTTGTCTTAGCATTTTATGCTAGCTAAATTTATCCTAAGTTTTGTTAATTATAAATATTTTTATGTTTGTTGTACTATTGTTATTATTACTATTATTTTTATTATTTTATTATTATTAAGTACTTAATGTGCTTAAAGAGGCCTACCACACACATTCTTTCTTAAATGTTTACACAACACAAGGCTCTTGGACAGTTCTGACAGCCTTAAATGTTTACTTAACAGGCTACAATCTTGTTTGTAGTGAATTTGGGCAGTTCGGGTATAGTGAAGCTTGTCAGTTCCAGTGGTCCGGGGTTGAATTGAAAATGACGGAAATGATGCCTGCAAAATGTGTATCACGGAATTGTTGGGTACAAAATGTATATGACAGAAGTGTTGAGTGCAAGATGTATATCACGGAACAAGCGAGACATGAAAAATGAAAAATAAAAATAAATATGAATAATTAATTGACTAAAATTTAACAAAACATTATCACATATTAATAATGAATACATATTTAATATTAATATTATAGGATAGATATCATTAATTTTACTTTATAGTTTATTTATTATTATTAATATAAAATAGTATATACAAGTATATATCCATTTTAACTCTAGAGTCAAGAAAGATCAATTTCGAGGTACAAACCTTTATTATCATAAACAAAATCGAAATTCCAAAATTCCAAAATTACATTTAAAAACATTAAAAATAATATCGAATAAAACTTAAATAAATGTTTATACTATTCTTTAAGTAAAAATTGTTATAGCATTATATAAATTACTATAAATCTTGGTACAATGGCTTCACTATTCCCAATGTTTTATATGTTAGCATATCCAAAGTTTTTGATCATATACGGTTTTTTTGAATCATGTATTTTCTTATGCATTGCTAGAAGGTGGATTAATGCTAGCATTGGTTCAAATGTTTGTCTTAGCATTTTCTACTAGCTAAATTTATCCTAAGTTTTGTTAATTATAAATATTTTTATGTTTGTTGTACTATTGTTATTATTATTATTATTATTTATTATTATTATTAAGTACTTAACTTACTTAAAGAGACCTGCCACACACATTATTTCTTAAATGTTTACACAACGGGAGGCCCTTGGACAGTTCTGACAACCTTAAATGTTTACGTAACAAGCCTCACACCCTTAAATGTTTACTTAACATGCTACAATCTTGTTTGTAGTGAATTTGGGCAGTTCGAGTATAGTGAAGCTTGCCAATTCCATTGGTCCAGGGTCGAATTGCAAATGACGGAAGTGATGTCTACAAAATGTGCATCAAAAAATTCTTGGGTACAAAATGTATATGACGGAAGTGTTGAGTGCAAGATGTATATCACAGAATAGGCATGACATGAAAAGTGAAAAATAAAAACAAATATGAATAAATAATTGGATAAAATTTAACAAAACATTATCACATATTAATAATGAATACAATATTTAATATTAATATTATATGATAGATATCATTAATTTTACTTTATAGTTTATTTATTAATATTAATATACAAGTATATATACAAGTATATATACAAGTATATATCCATTTTAATTCTAAGGTCAAGAAGGATCAATTTCCAGGTACAAACCTTTATTATAATAAACAAAATCAAAATTTCAAAATTACATTTAAAAACATTAAAAACAATATTAAATAAAATTTAAATAAATACGTATACTATTATTTAAGTAAAAAGTGTTATAACATGATATATAATACTATAAATCTTGGTACAATGTTATAATATTCTATAAATTACTAAATCTCATGTTGCGGTCTGTCATGATACATAAGCATGACTATAAATTTGAACCCACGATTCTGCAGAATTGTTGGGTGCAAAATGTATATGATTGAAGTGTTGGGTGCAAGATGTATATCAGGGAACAAGCGGAACATGAAGAATGAAAAATAAAAATAAATATCAATAATTAATTGAATAAAATTTAACGAAACATTATCACATATTAATAAGGAATACTATATTTAATATTAATATTATAGGATATATATCATTAACTTTAATTTATAGTTTATTTATTAATATTAATATAAAATATTATATACAAGTATATATGTTAGGGTCCTAACCCGCACATAGGTAGAACAATATATTCGGATGTAATAAAGGTCAATATTAATAAGGCCTTTCAATATAATAGAATAAGGAAGATGTAAGAAGACCTAACAGAAGCTTCCACTTCTAGAAGGATCTTCCTGTAGATGCTTCTTTTAGTATAAATAGGAGTCGAGGGTATGAGAACCCTAGCTTGGATATTATTGTAATATAGCTTTGCTAAACTGGAGGTTGCCCCCTCGAAGAGGCCTATGAACATTGCTTTCAGATTCAAAGTGTTATTTTTGTTATTATTCTTATATCATTTCAGTGCTATTGTGGTGAATGTTCTGGTTATATTGTTGTTATTCTGCCTGTAATGATCCTCCTCATTATGACGACAAACATCTTAACATATGCAAATTTTTTTGTTTTTGTTTTTAAGGGTGTGTGTGCACGTGTACAAGGGAAACAACACATTTGACTCTGTGTCGCCACTCGACGACAAACAAGACGCAAAGAACGACGGACACAACAAGATGATATAAGACGCACAACAAGTAACTGGATGCATTTAACGATGACCAATCAACAATAAGTAAGACTAACTACCCATCCGTCCTACCCTGCAATGGTTAGGACCTCCAAGACACAAAAGCAATGCTCAAGCTCAGGTTCCCATCGATTTTAACCATTTAAGGTCTCAGGGATGACGACTGTTCTGAGGAACATGGAGGTGTCTACATCCCACCCAACACAACAGATCAAGGAATTAACTGATTACGATCAAGTTCAACAATAATTAAAAGGACAACCATGAACTCTACGGAAGGCACGAGTCCGAAGGACTCTAGCAATGACTATCCATTGTTAAGACAAGGCATTATCTACGACTCAAATGGGCATTAATTACAGACCAGATACTCCATTATATTCTATTGATTTATGTTCCCCATTCACTAACTCATAACAACTGATTGTACTTAGTTCAATGACAATATATTAGATATGAACAATTCAACAAATCCCAACAACTTTACCATAAAATAATAACAACATTACGCTACCTTTAAAATAACTCCATAATTAACTTTATCGTCTCAATACATCTTATGTGTTTCCTATACCCTAAAATTTCAATAACATTACCATAACAACATCACATCTTACATTACGATGACTTTCAATTAAATTGTCAATCATGACACTTCTTGCATGCTACCAATACAATACAATTTCCATGACTAAACATAACCACATCACCTTCTATAGTGTCTAACCCTGCACTTATAACAATCATATTACAAATAGTGGCAGCTCTAAGTTCAAGCATGGTTTATCAAGGTCCAAGTCCTAAATTGACATGACTCACCACCACTTGTAGAAACTTGTTAAATCAACCTAATCATATATCCAATCGAAATTTAACCAATTATTAACTAAAACATTTACTATTATCGACAGCTCATTATTTTAGTGCTGATCATCGCCTACCAAGTTTATAAATTTTTGTTACCTTTATATTTATAAATCATTCCACCATAATTAAATAATCTTAGTGAAAAATTATCATCTAGCAATAAAAATACAGGCTACCTTGTCTATTCATCATTCTCATAAAATCCCTTCCAGCACTATCATAGAATTGTAATATAGATTTAAAAGAATTATAAATAATTATGGAATTATAAACAGTCTAAAATATAGAATATAATAAAATCCTTTCCCTGTGTTGTCTGACAGTCTTAAATATAAAAATGTAACGAAATCTTTTCCCAGCGTTGTCTAACAGTCCCTTATCCAACACTGTCGATCGACATTAATCATTTAGAAACAAATATGTATAAAAAGGGACAGCTGCCAACTTAAATATCGCTAGAATAATTAGCCTTCGGACAACATCTCTATACCAGCTACCAACATAAATAAAAGGGCGAAGAACAACGGTTGAGATCCAGTCACTGGGTATTAGGTAAGGCAAGGACCAGGCTCACGCATTTACAAAAGACAAGGATAAGTATTGAGACGATTTGGCTCGCGGATCAACTCAGGTTGGCCATCCACATTCATATGCTAACTTAACCGAGTACAACCATCACTTGGATCTGACAAATTGCAGACATTAGCAACTTCCTTAAATTTAGGAAACCAACTACCTGAAAAACATTAAAGATAAAATCCGTCTATCCTAAGGAGACTCGTAATTTCTTATTAGCATCATTATTGTAAAAACTCGGAAGGTGATTTATTCAGCTTAGAGAAATCCTCCCGGCATTGGGTCATCGGTGGTCCTACCTCAGCAAAGCATAATCCAGGTTGGGTGTAAAAGGTTCCTTATGTGTACCAGAAGAAAATCTAGGAGATGGGTAACTCTAAGAGCAACCACCAATATCGCTGTAATTAAAGGACAACATTAATGCTATCTGTCGACTACCATTCAATACAATACATGATGTGATGACAAAAAAAGAAAATATAAAAAGAAGGAATCGGTGTTGTCTTTTATTGCAGGCCACCAAAATCTAATCAATAAATCAGGATTTCTCACTGACATCCAAGGTAAGGCAATACAACGTTGAATGGGTGGTCTGAACCCAACATGCTGTCGGCCGATGATCGCGACCTCAGCGCAGGTCCAACTGGCGGATACCGAGCTGGTTGGGTCGTAGACCCCCCATGAGATTTTGGTCCAGAAAAAGAGGCAGACACAGGCATCCACAATGACCCGGCAGAATGTCAGCAAGGTACGCTGATTATAATGCCTAACGACTATCATCAAGGGAGCCGATGCTGTCAACACTTCGTGGCCCCTATCTGTGGCCCATCCAGCCAAGGATACCAGACAGCTTCTAAGGGCGGTTCATGGTAAAAACAGAAGTAGCAGTAAAAGTTTAAAGAGGGAAGAAGCAGCGCACCGGTTCCTAGATGGTTAATCTACGACTGTCTTTCAACACAAAAAAAAATTAACTCACTGCAATACCTCAGCACGCCAAGCCATGCCAGATTCCACAGAAAACTCTGAAGAATCGGCTGATCACTGGAAAACTGCAATGCTTCAACATGGACCATCACAACCTCCCAAAAGACACCCCTTTCCCAACATTCCTCAATGCACGCCAATCAAAGGGGTGACCACACACAGTCAGAGCGCAGAGATGTAGAAATAAAAACACAAAAAGGGTAAAAATGCTATCAGTTGAGGGTTCGAAGTCAATCGTGGACAAGGTAGCGAGGAAAAATCCAACGCATACTAAATCATCAAGATGCAAGGACGTCTGCACACAAGGGTACTGCGTAGGAAAAACGTGGGAATCACAAGAATTCCGCAGTCATTAACTACTGATTGGCCCTCCCACATTAAGTGTTATATCACTGTAAAGGAGACGAGATTCTTCATATCTCTACTGGAACTATCAGAATGTAGGGGAATTATTCAAACATAGGGAAGTAAGTAACGATACAATAATCATTAAAACACAGACCTTTTGGAGTTTAACCCATAAAAATACAGAGGGGATCTTCTCGTAAGACAAGGTGAACATTCAAGAATGTAAAGTTAAATTTCAAGGAATGCAGAGGTATTCAATTTGCGGGAAGGCACGAGGTAATCATTCAGTTAAGGAAGACAACATAGATGCTTAACTATATAGATGCAATAGATGAAGTAGAGATTATTTCTCCACCGATTACTGAATTACAACAGCTGAGTTAACATTTTTACAACAATACAAATTTTAACTGTCGAAGTCACTAAATATGCATTCTACTCTACCAAATAAACGAGCATACCTTTGCCTCTTCGCTTGCCTGGAATGACGTCCGCACGCTCCGTGCCACTCACGCTCGCCGACCATCGAGACTACACCGGTACCTCCCAGCCAATCGCTAGGGGTACTCTGCTCCCCCCTTAGCCCCCCGAGTCACAAAGGGGCCACACACTATCCAGAGAGTATGTCTAGCTCCCAGCTTGCCTCACAAGGCCGAGCTACCACTCCTATCCGAGCTGGTAAATCCCAACTCCTCACAAGTAATCAGTCAAGTCACAAATCCGGCAGCGTAACATTACGCTAACAACCGATTCCCTTTCTTCCTCCATCTTCCCTTTATTTTATAGAGTTTTTAGAACCTCCAACTTACCCTAAATCACATTTAAATTAATTTTTAATAAAAATATTCTAAATATTCTCCTTCACACAAGTGTCGTCCATCCCCCTCTTTTCTCCAATAATTATTTTCTTTAAATTTATTAAATGTCTCAATTCCCTCACCCACCTAGAGTTGCTCCTAAATTTACTCCTAGGTGTTCCTAGATTCCCTTTCAGGTTTAAATACTTTCCCTAAAATGAAGTTGCTAATTTAGTTCATTTTAGAAGGTTCTTAATTGCAGATTCCTTACTATGTTGACCTCGCTTTTTACCATAAGTTCCCTTCTTTCCCTTATGATCTTTCCTCTATTCCTCAGTTTCCTAATTTTTATTATTCCTTTCTTTCCTGTTTTTATTAGAGCCAAAATGACAGTTGCGCTATTTACTCTTTTCCCTTTTTATTATTAACTTAATATCATTTTTTTACACTTTCACAAGTTAAATAATTTATTTCTTCTATACAATTTTAATCCACCGATTTTAATTAATTTCTTTACTCTCTTCATTTTACCCCAATTTTTTTATGAAAACTAAAATTATTACTTAAGTGGTTTTTAGTTTAAAATATTTATTTTTATAAATAAATATATATATATATATATATATATATATATATATATATATATAGGGTCTTTTTCTTAAGGTTAGGCCAAAGTTTACCCTAGAGAAGTTTTAGACTTAGGGCTTAGATTCTGAACTGGGCGATTTTTAATTAGGGAAGTTGTTAAATAATTTCTTAATGGGTTAAATGTCTTAGGGCCATCTAGGTTTGTTCCTTCATCATCATCAATGTGGCATGCCCTTCAGGACGCACTACATGCTCCAAGGGTGCCACTCGCCTCTAGTGTTTCTTTTGTGCAACGTGCCCTTCAGGATGCACCACGTGCTCCAAGGGTGCCACTCGCCAACTTGTGTTTCTTTTGTGCGACGTGCCCTTCAGGATGCACCACATGCTCCAAGGGTGCCACTCACCAACTTGACTGATTGGTAGACATCAATAACCCCTGGAGTCAACACTCCACCAAGTGAACTTGTGGGAGACTAAGGGTTTCTAAGGAATAAGGGCCCCGCCTTATTGCATGCCCCTTAGAGTCATCGTGAGCGACTATCGCAGTCTGCCCTTACAGAATCATGGATCCTCTCGAACTAGGTAATCGTTAACCTACAGTTCGAGCCACGGCGGGAGTGCTAGTAGGCTGTGGCAGGGCTGCTGTCCACACCTCTCCCTCAACCTCTCTGGTAATCATGTGTGGCCCCTTTACTCCATATGTGAGTCTGGTCGGCAAGCTATCATTAGCCTGCATCATCAAAAATCATGTTAGAACATGTCCACATCATATCATCAAATCAATGAAATATCACAGTAAATCAATCAACCCAAATAGCACACTCCCTGACTCAATCCGGAGTCCAAGGGGTTCCATCGATGCCTCTGCATCCTCAAGGTCCAAAACCCTGCACACTCAATAAAACTGAGTCAATAGCACCTGTCTATGTCAAGGCAGTAAAACATCATGTAATCTATCATAATGCATCATAATCAAGGACAAGAGTTTTAATTTCATAATAGTCCAGATCACTTGCGAGCAAGTGTCCTCAAAGAATAAGTTTTCTCAGTGCACCAGAGCGGGATGTTACATACACCCCCTCTTAGTCTAAACTTCATCCCGAAGTTTCATAGTATAAATGCCGAAATAAATGTATCACAGTATCATAAGTCTATCTATCAAACAAAATTGGAAACTGTTGGCGCATATCATATGCGTCCTCCCAGGTCGCCGAGTGCGGACTATAACTGTCCCACTGGACCTTGACCTGATCTATCGTTCGACATCGTAACTATCGAACGTGATGATCTAATATGTGGACCGTCTCAGTTGTGAGTGCTCCCTCATCTGCTACCTGCAAGGAACTCATGTCAATCACATGTGTAGGATCACTAATATAATGTCTCAAAACAGATACATGAAAAACATCATGCATACACCTCAAAGATTCAGGCAAGGCTAGTCGATAGACCATGGGCCCCTTTCTCTCCACAATCTTGAAAGGTCCCTTGAACCTAGGAGAGAGTTTAGCTCCCTTTCCAAACTTGATCGAACTCTTATGTGGTTTAACCCGCAAGAAGACTCGATTGCTGACCTCATAACTACGGTTGACTCGGTGCACATCGACATAACTCTTCTATCGATCCTGCGCTTCTTTAATCCTTTGTCTTATGGTTTGCATTTGCTCTTGATGCAGGAGCATCTCTCCACATCAGCCAGCTAGTCATCCAACCACGTCGAGCGTGTGCATTCAAAGATGAAAAGAGAGGCGTAGTCCTCATTTAAAATATGAATTGAATGTAAATTTAATGTTTAACCTGGTGAGCTGTAGAGTCGTGCCTTTGCACAGGCTGTAGATAGGATCGGCCTTAAATGTTTGTATGGCTGAGATCTAGTTCCATATTCTGGACTAGACAACCCATTCAATGTAATTGAATAGGGTAGGTAGGTTGGAGGGAAGTGCTCGAAGAGCCCCCTCAGGTAAAAGAGATTTTAGTATCTCATTTTGAAGTAAGTGTAGTAAGTTGAGTTGTGTGATAGTATGCGTGTAAAGAGTAGAAGAGAAGGAGCCGAGACCTTGTTACAGGCCGTGCTTAGGAACACCCTTGTACAAACAGTCATTTTCCATTTTAATATAAACAAAAGCAGTTTTTCTTGCATTTCTGTGTTGAATGAATGTCTGTGAGTGTTCATATGTGTTGTAGATGTATACTGTAGGTTTGCATTTGCAAGAGTGTGTTTGATTTCAGGGTTGAAGGTCTTTGAGGCTTCACACCAGGAGGGTGTGATAGAACGCTGTGGGTTTTGATAGCTGTGCACAAAGGATGCATTTCTGAACACTGCGGGTTCAGACAAAGACGTGTTGTGGCACAAGAAGCTGAAATCATCAACTCAGGAGAAGACCTCAAGGTTGTTGAATACCTTGGAGGCAAGGCTATGTGGGAGAAGACACAGTTGCAGACATAAGCTATGAGGAGTTCTGTGAAGTTATGCCAGGTGGGCATCGATCCAATGCAAGGAGTGCACGAAGGGAGAACTCTGTTGTGAGTTCAGACAAAAGCCAGAATCACTAAGGATTCTGTGAAGCTCTGCCAGGTGGGCATTGAGCCAGTGCAAGGAGTGCATAGAGAAAAGGAACTCTGCTGTGAGTTCAGAAAGAAGAAATAGAATCACTAAGGATTTTGAGAGCTCTACCAGGTGGGCTTTGAGCAGGTGCGTAGGTGCACAGAAGACAGGACTGCAGGAAGTTCCGCGAGAAGATACTCTGCCAGGAGGGCATAGAGACAGTGTGCAGATAGGCACAGAGAAGAGAAGAGAACTCTTTGAGTTTCGGTAATAGGAGGAAGAGTCCATAGAGGGATCTTCGCGGGGTTACTGAATACCCAGAAGCACTCAGAAAGAGGTTGTTGGAGTGAAGGATAGCCAGGAGGCATCCAAGCATTCTCCATCTGAAGGAGAAAAGGAAAGAAGAACTGAGTTTCTTGGGAGGTCGAAGCCACAAGAAAGCTCAGGATGGATAGCACCATTTGTGTGCATGTGAATACCCTGCAAAGGGCAGGAGTTGGAGAATCCTTTGAGGAGTTCATAGAGTAGAAGAGGAAGGCAAAGGTTGAGACCTTTGAGGAATTGGAAATTCTTCCAAGTGCTAGAAGAAAGCATAGAAGCTCAAGAGGGAGCACAGCAGCCGTTGGATCGGCCGAAGAAATCTGGACCGCTGAAGGTTTCCACGTTCAAGAGGAGCTCAGGAGAAGCCTACAGAAGGGAGAGATCGTGAGCCATTGGATCTCATTCAGAAATCCTGTTAGCCATCAGATTGGACAGGAGGTGCATGGGGTTTAACCCTTCTCACGCCAGGAAAAAGTCCCAACAGTTATCGGGATATCGACGTTCTCGAAATCGGGAGTCACGAAGACAAGAGATTGGGACATTTCAAGTCTCGAAACACCGGGAAGATCTAGACCGTCCGTTTGTGGATACACGTGCCGGAGATTGAGGCGTCGGGAGTTGGGATATCGACATTCCCGTGGACATGAGATCGGGTAAGTCCACTTTGTAAACCCCGACACGAATCTGGGCCGTCCATCTGAGAGAGGACGCGTGTCATGCAATCGTCCATTCTAGAGATCTAGGCACTACCCATCGAGATGTCGGCGTTTGGAGAATCAGAGTGCTCGAGGTCTAAAGAGTTGGGACATAAAAAGTCTCAAAACCCCGAGAGTTAATCAGGACCGTCCATCTGGAAGGGAAGCGTGGAAGCAATCGGAGAATTCGGGAAAGGCCCGACAGGAAGTCGTCCATCGACATTACGGTCATCGGGATATCAGGAATCCTGGTGACAAGAGGTTTGGGCATTTTGGAATCGCGAAGTCCAAAACCCAGACAAGGAGGAAGGTTCCATTGTGGGAGACAGCTGTCAGTGTAGCGGAGAATCAGGATTTGGAAGATTGGGAATCCCGTGAGTCAATGTATTGCGGAATTGAAAAGCTCGAAACCTCGATGAAGAGGTAAGACTGAGGTCATGGGGACAATGGACATATGGGCCAGAGTCTATCCAGGAGGTCTAACGCGTAAAGAGCGCGTCGGGATTCGAGGAATCGCGAGTCCTAAGGACATATGTATTTGGACATTGGAAAGTCCGAAACCCCGATGGGAGACAAGGCTACGGTCTTGTGAGATAAAGGTCACGTGGACCATGAGCTTAGCCTGGAGGGATAACGGAAGATAGGGGCGCATCGGGAGTTTGAAACCCAAAACCTCGAAAGGAATATAAGGCTGCGGTCTTATGAGATAGCGGTCACATGGACCAAGAGTCTAGTCCGGAGGGCTAACTAGAGGTGGATCATATCAGGATTCGGCGGATCGCGGATCTTGAGGACAAGTGCATTTTAGCACTTGAAAGTCTGAAACCCCGATGAGAAGGAATATAAGGCTGCGGTCTTATGGAAAGTGGTCACATGGACAAGGGCATAGCCAGGAGGGGCTAAGGCCAAAAGGAGCCATTGGTGAAATTGATCATCGGAGATTGGGGAATCGAGAGTACAGGAACTCTCGACATCAGAAAGGATGAAACCCCGAAAACCTGAAGTTGTCAACAGGGAAAGAGCGCGGTCATGTGCAGAAGGCCATGTGGGTGAAATAAGGACCTGTGGATCGGGTTCTCATCAGAGATTCCTGCAGGGAATTAGAAGGGATAATTCGGCTCGTAAAGAGGAATTTAGAGCAATCCTGAGAATGGGTGAGTAGAGGTGACTCTACGCCTGCATCAGCTCTTCCATTTCTTGGATTGCTTCTGGTCCCACTAGGACCCTATCCTCAAGCCGATCCAAACTCAAGCGTGTTTGACACGGTCGCCCGTAAAGAAACTTGAAAGGTGCCATCTTAATGGTGCTCTGGTAACTGTTGTTGTAAGCAAACTCTACTAGAGGTAAGAATTCCTCCCAATTCTTTTGTTGGTCCATCATGTACATGCACAACATGTCTTCCAAGGTTTGGTTCGTTCATTTTTTCTGTCCGTCAGTCTCTGGGTGATACGCAGTGCTAAAGTTAAGTTGGGTTCCCAAAGCCTCTTGGAAACTCGTCCAAAATTGTCCAATAAACACCGATCCTCGATCGGATATAATCCTCTTAGGCACACCATGGAGCCTCACAATCTCACTGATGAAAACTCTAGCTATGTCAGGTGCCTGATACGTCGTATGCACAGGAATAAAGTGAGCACTCTTCGTCAGAGTGTCTACTACTAATAAAATCGAGTCATGTCTCCTTGCCGTCAGTGGCAATCCAAAAATAAAATCCATCGAAATAACTTCCCATTTTGATTCCGGAATGGCATGTGGTTGTAGTAATCCTGCTGGGTGTCTATGTTCAACCTTTACCTGCTAACACTCCAGACACCTGGCCACATAGTTGACTATGTCGACCTTCATTCCCCTCCAGAAGAATAAGGGCTTAAGATCTGCCCTCATCTTCATAACTCCCGGGTGAGCCATGTAAACAGCTCTATGAGCCTCATTTAGGATCAACATCCTCAACTCATCATTTGGCGGTACGTAAATCCGACCTTTAAACCTCAATAAACCATCTCTATCAAATGAAAATCCCTCGTATCGTGGTACCATCATGGTGTTTTGTCCGATAAAACCCTTGACCTCTTTGTACCAGTCATCATCAAGCTGTAAAGTGAGAATCTTCTCACGTAGATTCGTTTGAAGAGGCAACACTGAAAATATGCGTGGCCTCTGACTCAAAGCATCCGCCACTCGGTTCACCATTCCCTTTATGTAAGTAATCTCAAAGTCGTACTTGCTAAGGAATTTTGACCAACGTCGTTGTCGTGCGTTCAGGTCACATTGTGTAAAAATGTGTTGTAGTCCACAATGATCAGTCTTTAATTCAAATTTTCATCCAACAAGGTAGTGTCTCCAAACCTTCAAGGCATATACGATGGCTAATAACTCCAAATCGTGCATCGCGTAGTTCTCCTCATGCCTTCTCAATTTCCTCGAAATGTAAGCAATCACTCATCCGTCTTGCATCAAGACTCCGCATAAACCTTCCTTGGATGCGTCAGTGCATACCAAGAAGTCCGCATCCATGTCAGGGACTTTTAGTATCGGTGCTGTAGTCAACAACTCTTTAAGCCTCCGAAATGCTTCCGTGCATTTCTCGGTCCAAACAAACTTCTTGTTTTTCTTCTACAATTCTGTGATCGGATTTGCTATCTTCAAAAATCCCTCAACAAACCGTTGATAGTATCCTGCTAAACACAAAAAGCTACGCACTTCTGTGACATTCGTTGGCGCAGGCCATTCCATTATAGCCTCCACCTTTGCTGGATCCATGGCAATACCCTCGCTGGAGATGACATGCCCTAAGTAGTGAATCCTCGATTAATAAAAAGAGCATTTGGACAACTTCCCATACAATTTGCGCTCTCGTAGACACTATAGCACCAAGCGCAAGTGCTCATCATACTCCTCCATAGTCCGAGAGTAGATCAAAATATCGTCAATGAATACTTGGACGAACTTGTCCAAGTACTCACGGAACACCCCGTTCATCAAACTCATGAATATCCCTGGGGCGTTTGTCAGTCCAAACAGTAAAACAGTAAACTCGTAATGTTGAAATCTCGTCTTAAAGGTGGTCTTAGGGACGTCATCCTCCTTGATCCGTAACTGGTGATACCCTGATCGCAAATCGATCTTGGAGAACACCGTTGCACCCTTCATTTGATCGAACAGATCATCAATTCTTGGTAAGGTATACCGATTCTTGATCGTAGCCTTGTTCTGTTGACGATAGTCAATGCAAAGACTCCACGATCTGTCCTTCTTTCGTATGAAAATAATAGGTGCACCCCACAGTGACACACTAGGACGTATCAGTCCCAGGTCCAACAACTCCTTCAGTTGCATTTTCAACTCTTGCAACTCTGGGGTCGACATCCAATAAGGCGTTCTTGCTATCAATTCAGTCCCCGGTTTTAGGTCTATGGTAAACTCCAATTCCCTTTCCAGCGACATCCCTAGCAACTCCTCCATAAACACGTCCGCAAACTCCCTCACCACCGAAAGGTGTTCTAGACCTTCCGCTACTCCCTTCTCGTTTAGCACAAGGATCGAATAAAGTTTGCACCCCTTGCACATACTCTTCCGTAACTGTAAGGAAGAGACAAACCTTAGGGAAACTCCCTGTTTTCACCCTACAATCACATGTCTTTGTCCTTCGTCATCAACCAAGCTCAACCATTTTGTCTTACAGTTGAGTATCGTTTCATGTGATTTCAACCAATCCATACCGATCACGACGTCATAAGATCCTAAGATTGTGACGTACAAGTTGACTCTCGTGACAAACTCTCCCAGGTTAAGGGCACAGCTCGTAACCTTTCCTCCAACCTTTTGTTTGGCTCCCGAAGCCATCTCCATGAAGCTAAACTCATTTTGTTTGACTGCCTTTACCTTAATCCTTTTTAGCACTGCACCAGAAATGAAACTCTCAGTAGCACCGGGATCTATCAAAACACTAAGGGTCTGGTTAGCGATGCTACCTGTCATCTCGAGCACAGTCGACTGGTGCTCTGCTTGGCGGTTATTCACCGTTGCATGAATTCGATGGGCCTTGCCCATATATCACACTGTAGTGGGTCTAACTGATCCAGATGCTCTGGTCCTCTCCACAGGACAGTCCCGTTGGTAGTGTGGCTCCCCACACGTCCAACACCCCTTCTTCGGCCCAGTAGTCCTGGTACCCGAAGTAGAAGATGATGGCCCACCGGCCTAAAAACCTGATCTATTCTGATGAACAGGCCTAAACTATTGCGGCTGTGGGCGACGCTGCTGCTGATGTTGTGGTCCCCGATAACGTGTCCACGGCTGAGGCGATGGTCGTCGGGGTGTAGTGAAAGTGGATGCCCTCTAGAAGCCATGATATCTCGGTGTATGTCTCACTGATGTTTGATACTGCGATGTTCCAGATGAACCCTGCCTTGCAGGTCTCACTGGAGTCCTGGTCTGACCCCCACCGATAAGCTCCTCCTCTGCTATGAGGGCCTTCTGGACGACATCGTGTAAGGTTTGAGGCATCAAAATACTAACCTTTGCACACAGGCTGCCGTTAAGGCCAAACACGAACCGGTTGACCTTAAGTTTCTCTGTGTTAAGGTGCAGAGCATACCGAAGCAGCTCCATAAAACGTGCCTCGTACTCGAGCACCGTATGACCTCCTTGTCATAATGCATTGAACTCATTGATTTGACGCTCAATGAATTCCTCTGAAAGATACCTCTCTCGGAACCGTTCCTCGAACAGTTCCCATGACACGTCTTCTACGACCATGTTCAGCTATGGTAGGAGTGTCTTCCACCATAAAAGAGCGCTACCCTTCAGTTGAAAAACCACCATGCGGACCTTCATGTTGGAGGTATAATCGCGAAGTGCAAAGCACATCGCCATATTCTCCAACCATGCCTCGGTGGCTGCGCTGTCCAGGGCACCAAAGAACTTGGGAAATTTAACCTTCTCGAGTTCACGGTGAATGCTACCAGTAACAACTGGTGCGCGCGGTGGAGCCTCAGTGGGTGCTGGTGCCCTAGCCTCATCTCTGTCCAAGCAGCTAATCAGTGCCTCGAACATGCAGTGAAAATATCTCATCATCTCAACCACGTTGCCAACTGCTATCTGCTCCTGTGTGAGAACCTGCTCGCCTTCCTAGGGGTTAGACCCCTCAGGCATGGATGCTACTAGAGGCGTTGCGCCCCCTCCCCTGGCACCCCGTCGTCTGCCTCTGCGACATCCTCTAGCCATGATTACCTGTACGCACACAATCAACTCGATTAGCAGCAGTATAATCAAATCATGTCAACGGAAGCTGTAGCGATCCCAAGTCGCGGGTCGAACCTCGCTCTGATACCATATGTAACGATCCTCCTCGTTATGATGAAAAACCTCTTAACATATGCATTTTTTGTTTTGTTTTTAAGGGTGTGTGTGAGTGTGTACAAGGGAAACAACACATTCGACTTTGTGTCACCACTTGACAAAGAACAAGACGCAAAGCACGACGGACACAACAAGACGATATAAGACACACAACAAGTAACTGCATGCATTTAACGATGATCAATCAACAATAAGTAAGACTAACTACCCATATGCCCTACCCTGCAATGGTTAGGACCTCCAAGACACATAAGAAACGCTCAAGCCCAGGTTCCCATCAATTTTAACCATTTAAGGTCTTAGGGCTAGTGACTATTCTGAGGAACATGGAGGTGTCTACATCCCACCCGACAAAACAGATCAAGCAATTAACTGATTACGATCAAGTTCAACAATAATTAAAAGGACAACCATGAACTCTACGGAAGGCACAAGTCCAAAGGACTTCGACAATGACTATCCATTGTTAAGACAAGGCATTATCTATGACTCAAATGGGCATTAATTACAGACCAAATACTCCATTATATTCTATTGATTTTCATTCCCCATTCACTAACTCATAACAACTGATTGTACTTAGTTCAATGACAATACATTAGATATGAACAATTCAACAAATCCCAACAACTTTACCATAAAATAATAACAACATTACGCTACCTTTAAAATAACTCCGCAATTAACTTTATCGTCTCAATACATCTTATGTGTTTCCTATACCCTAAAATTTCAATAACATTACCATAACAACATCACATCTTACATTACGATGAATTGCAATTAAATTGTCAATCACGACACTTCTTGCATGCTACCAATACAATAAAATTTCCATGACTAAACATAACCACATCACCTTCTATAGTGTCTAACCCTGCACTCATAACAATCATATTACAAATAGTGACAACTCTAAGTTCAAGCATGGTTTATCAAGGTCCAAGTCCTAAATTGACATGAATCACCACCACTTGTAGCAACTTGTTAAATCAACCTAATCATATATCCAATCGAAATTTAACCAATTATTAACTAAAACATTTACTATTATCGACAGCTCATTATTTTAGTGCTGATCATCGCCTACCAAGTTTATAAATTTCTGTTACCTTTATATTTATAAATCATTCCACCATAATTAAATAATCTTAGTGAAAAATTATCATCTAGCAATAAAAATACAGGCTACCTTGTCTATTCATCATTCTCATAAAATCCCTTCCAGCACTATCATAGAATTGTAATATAGATTTAAAAGAATTATAAATAATTATGGAATTATAAACAGTCTAAAATATAGAATATAATAAAATCCTTTCCCTGTGTTGTCTGACAGTCTTAAATATAAAAATGTAACGAAATCTTTTCCCAGCGTTGTCTAACAGTCCCTTATCCAACACTGTCGATCGACATTAATCATTTAGAAACAAATATGTATAAAAAGGGACAGCTGCCAACTTAAATATCGCTAGAATAATTAGCCTTCGGACAACATCTTTGTACCAGCTACCAACATAAATGAAAGGGCGAAGATTAGTGGTTGAGATCCAGTCACTGGGTATTAGGTAAGGCAAGGACCAGGCTCATGCATTTACAAAAGACAAGGATAAGTATTGAGACGAGTTGGCTCGTAGATCAAATCAGGTTGGCCATCCACATTCATATGCTAACTTAACCGAGTACAGCAATTACTTGGATCTAACAAATTGCAGACATTAACAAATTCCTTAAATTTAGGAAACCAACTACCTGAAAAACATTAAAGATAAAATCCATCTATCCTAAGGAGACTCATAATTTCTTATTAGCAGCATTATTGTAAAAACCCAGAAGGTGATTTATTCAGCTTAGATAAATCCTCCCGGCATTGGGTCATCGGTGGTCCTACCACAACAAAGTGTAATCCAGGTTGGGTGTAAAAGGTTCCTTATGCGTAGCAGAAGAAAATCTAGGAGATGGGTAACTGTAAGAGAAACCACCAATATCGCTGTAATTAAAGGAGAACATTAATGTTGTCTGTCCACCACCATTCAATACAGTACATGACATGATGACAGAAAAATAAAATATAAAAAGAAGGAATCGACGTTGTATGTTATTGCAAGCCACCAAAATCTAATCAATAAATCAGGAGTTCTCGCTGGCATCCAAGGTAAGGCAATACAGTGTTGAATGGGGGGTCTGAACCCAGCATGATGTTGGCCGATGATCGCGGCCTCAGCATAGGTCCAACTGGCGGATACTGAGCTGGTTGGGTCGTAGACCCTCCATGAGATTTTGGTCTAGAAAAAGAGGCAGACACAGGCATCCACTATGAACCGGCAGAATGGCACCAACGTATACTAATTATAACGCCTAATGTCTATCATCAAGGGAGCCAAGACTGTCAACCCTTCGTGGCCCCTATATGTGGCCCATCCAGCCAAGGATACCAGACAACTTCTAAGGGCGGTTCATGGTAAAAACAGAAGTAGCGATAAAATTTTAAAGAGGGAAGAAGTAATGCACCGGTTCCTAGATGGTTAATCTATGACTGTATTTCAACACAAAAAACAATTAACTCACTGCAATACCTCAGCACGCCAAGCCATGCCGTATTCCACAGAAAACTTTGAAGAATCAGTTGAGCACTGGAAAACTGCAATGCTTCAACATGGACCATCACGACCTCCAAAAAGACACCCCTTGCTTGGCATTCCTCAACACATGCCAATCAAAGGGGTGACTGCGCACAGTCAGAGCGCAGAGATGTAGAAATAAAAACACAAAAAGGGTAAAAATGCCATCAGTTGAGGGTTCAAAGTCAATCGTGGACAAGGTAGCGAGGAACAATCCAATGCATACTAAATCATCAGGATGCAAGGACGTCTGCACACAAGGGTACTGCATAGGAAAAACGTGGGAATCACAAGAATTCCGCAGTCATTAACTATTGATTGGCCCTCCCACATTAAGTGTTATATCACTGTAAAGAAGATGAGATTCTTCATATCTCTACTGGAACTATCAGAATGTAGGGGAATTATTCAAACACAGGGAAGTAAGTAACGATACAATAATCATTAAAACACAGACCTTTTGGAGTTTAACTGATAAAAATATAGAGGGGATCTTCTCGTAAGACGAGGTGAACATTCAAGAATGTAAAGTTAAATTTCAAGGAATGCAGAGGTATTCAATTTGCGGGAAGGCACGAGGTAATCGTTCAGCCGAGGAAGACAGCATAGATGTTTAACTATATAGATGCAATAGATGAAGTAGAGATTATTTCTCCACCGATTACCGAATTACAACAGCTGAGTTAACGTTTTTACAACAATACAAATTTTAACTGACGAAGTCACTAAATATGCATTCTACTCTACCAAATAAACGAGCATACCTTGGCCTCTTAACTTGCCTGGAATGGCGTCTGTGCATTCCATGCCGCTCCCGCTCGTCGACCGTCAAGACTACAGTGGTACCTCCCAACCAATCGCTAGGGGTACTCTGCTTCCCCCTTAGCCCCAAGAGCCACAAAGGGGCCACACACTATCCAGAGAGTATGTCTAGATCCCAGCTCGCCTCACAAGGTTGAGCTACCACTCCTATCCAAGCTGGGAAATCCCAACTCCTCACAAGTAATCAGTCAAGTCACAAATCTGGCAGCGTAACGTTACGCTAACAGCCGATTCCCTTTCTTCCTCCATCTTCCCTTTCTTTTATAGAGTTTTTAGAACCTCCAACTTACCCTAAATCAAATTTAAATTAAGTTTTAATAAAAATATTCTAAATATTCTCCTTCACACAAGTGTCGTCCATCCCCCTCTTTTCTCCAATAATTATTTTCTTTAAATTTATTAAATGTCTAAATTCCCTCACCCACCTAGAGTTGCTCCTAAATTTACTCCTAGGTGTTCCTAGATTCTCTTTCAGGTTTAAATACTTTCCCTAAAATGAAGTTGCTAATTTAGTTCATGTTAGAAGGTTCTTAATTGCAGATTCCTTACTATGTTGACCTCGGTTTTTTCCATAAGTTCCCTTCTTTCCCTTATTATCTTTCCTCTATTCCTCAGTTTCCTAATTTTTATTATTCCTTTCTTTCCCCTTTTTATTAGAGCCAAAATGGCAGTTGCGTTATTTACTCTTTTCCCTTTTTATTATTAACTTAATATCCTTTTTTATTACACTTTCACAAGTTAAATAATTTATTTCTTCTATACAATTTTAATCCACTGATTTTAATTAATTTCTTTACTCTCTTCATTTTACCCCAAAATTTTTATGAAAACTAAAATTATTACTTAAATGGTTTTTAGTTTAAAATATATATATATATATATATATATATATATATATATATATATATATATATATATTATAGGGTCTTTTTCTTAAAGTTAGATCATATTTTACCCTAGAGAAGTTTTAGACTTAGGGCATATATTATGAACTGGGTGATTTTTAATTAGGGAAGTTGTTAAATAATTTCTTAATGGGTTAAATGTCTTAGGGCCTTCTAGGTTTGTTCCTTCATCATCATCAACGCGACATGCCCTTCAGGATACACTACGTGCTCCAAGGGTTCCACTCGCCTCTAGTGTTTCTTTTGCGCGACGTGCCCTTCAGGATGCACCACATGCTCCAAGGGTGCCACTCGCCAAATTGTGTTTCTTTTGCACAACGTGCCCTTCAGGATTCACCATGTGCTCCAAGGGTTCCACTCGCCAACTTGATTGATTGGTAGACATCAATAACCCTCGGAGTCAACACTTCGCCAGGTGAACTTGTGGGAGACTAAAAGTTTCTAAGGAATAAGGCCCCTGCCTTATTGTGCGCCCCTTAGAGTCATCGTGAGAGACTGTCGCAGTCTTCCCTCACAACATCGTGGATCCTCTCAAACTAGGTAATCATTAACCTACAGTTTGAGCCACGACAAGAGTGCTAGTAGGCTATGGTAGGGCTGTTGTCCACACCTCTCCCTCAACCTCTCTGGTAATCGTGTGTGGCCCCTTTACTCCATATGTGAGTCTGGTTGGCAAGCTATCGTCAGCCTGCATCATCAACAATCATGTTAGAACATGTCCACATCATATCATCAAATCAATGAAATATCACAGTAAATAAATCAACCCAAATAGCACACTCCCTGACTTAATCTAGAGTCCAAGGGGTTCCATCGATGCCTCTGCATCCTCAAGGTTCAAAACCCTACACTCTCAATAAAACTGAGTCAATAGCACCTGTCTATGTCAAGGCAGTAAAACGTCATGTAATCTATCATAATGCATCATAATCAAGGACAAGAGTTTTAATTTCATAATAGTCCAGATCACTTGTGAGCAAGTGTCCTCAAAGAACAAGTTTTCTCAGTGCGCCAGAGCGGGATGTTACACTACCATTACTAGCATTTTATTTATGTTCTGCATACATTTTATATCTGGTATATTACAAGTGGTATTAGAGCACTTTCCTTGGCAGAAAGTGTGGGTTAATTTTTTTTTCAGGGTAGAGACGTATTCCGACGTATTTACGCCACAGAGATCTGTCGTTTCGTGCATAAACCCACGGTTGAGGGATTCATACATGCATGAAATACAAGTGGTACTTAAGCGCACATTTGTTGCCCACCCTTGTAACCCCTGTTGGTACTCCTTCGAGTGGTAGTGCATTAGATAACACCTGTGTACAGATCGACCTAGATTACCTAAAGCCCTCTTTAGATAAACCGATCGACCGCCTGACTGCTATAGTGTCACTAAGAACAACACTCAGGAAGATGCTCTCTAGTACCTGGGTAGTCGGGTAGTATGGCTAAGGGTACAGTCTATCCTCCTTAGTTAGTGCCCTGAGATATTGGGTCGAGTATTATTGTTGGACCCCACATGTATATCAGAGAGCTCTAGCACAGGGTAAACCCTTGAATACCTAACCCTTGGGGATAGAAACATAAACAAATTAAAATAGACAAGATCTATTGGCGCGCAACTGTGTTCGAGTTGCCAAGTAAATACACATTTCTTTCTGCTTAATCATTTGGGAATTTCCTGAGACCTATTCCATTAGATTCATCTCTTCACCCTTATCACATTCATCCATATCATTTTTTCGACAAAAGTTTTTACCCTGCCCGCCCCTTTTCAGTTTCCTCGTCCTCATGGCCCATACTCATAGCCAAGACTTGGAAGATTGCTTCAACACCTTGCAATCTGGTCTCATTGAGACCCAAAAAGAAGTGAAACAACTTAGTGCCAATGTTTCCGCCATCAATACAACCATGCAGTCCTCAATGGGGGAAATCAAGCAAAACCTCACCACCCAGCTTGAATCAGTCTTTTCGGCACTCTGCACCAAACTGCATATCCCTACAGATAACCCTTCCTCTTCCTCACCTCCATATACTGAAGGTGACCATTCCTCTCATTCCCATACCTTGCAGAACCATCACCTTCAACGTGACCTACGCCTTCCGTGGGTGGATGTGACCAAATTTGATGGCTCGAACCCCACTAGTTGGGTAACCCAAATGGAGCATTAATTCTCTTTATACAGCATTACAAATGACTTGGCCAAACTTCGTTATGGTGTTCTCCATCTAAATCAAGAATGTTGGCAATGGTGTCAATGGAGAAAAACTTCTCGTCAAGGGTATATTGCTTGGACACACTTTGTGGCAGATATTTATGAACGCTTTGAAACTGGCACCAACCATTTGGGTCGTTTGATAAAGCTGAAACAATTAGGAACAATGGAAGACTTTATAACTTCCTTTGAGCGCCTGGCTTTTAGAATAGAGGGAATGTCTAATGCCTTTTTCCATGAGTGTTTTATCAGCGGCCTCAAGGATGAAATTTGGGCCCATGTCCTCATGGCTCGGCCTGAGAGTTGGGTGGAGGCTACCAAAAGAGATAAAGAAGCACAACAGGTTGTATCTTCTCAAAACCGCAAACCCTCCTTTATCCCTCAGCTTAAACTAGTAAATCCCACTACTCCCTATGCTCCACTAAATATCCAAAAATTGACCAGGGCTGAAATGGCTGAATGCCAACTCAAAGGCCTTTGTTATAACTGTGATGAAAAATATTTCCCGGGCCACAAGTGTAAAGAACAAAATCTTTTTATGGCCATCTCCGAGGAGATTTCAGAAGAAGATGAAGAAACTCCCTCTGTATCCGAGTCACCTAAATCCACTGACATAACCCCTCCCTCAGACCCTCCCGAAGTAGAACCGATCATTTCCCTCAATGGTCTCACTGGCTTCTCCACTCCCCAAACCCTCAAGCTAATTGGTTACATCAAGCATCATAAGGTCATCATTCTGGTTGATAGTGGAGCACCCATAATTTTATTCATCACCGCATTGCCCAAGAAACTCATTACTACATCCATGCCGTCAATAATTTCCAAATCATGATTGCCAATGGTGGTTCCATGAAATGTGGAGGGCGTTGTGAAAATGTGCATCTCCAAATTGGTGACTACCACCTGAAATCCCATATGTTTTCTATTGACATGGGAGGTTGTGACATTGTGTTGGGTGCAGACTGGCTAAGGACTTTGGGTCCCATTCTCATGGATTTTAAAGACTTAACCATGCAATTCAACTAGGAGGGCCACTAATATAAGTTCCAAGGCATCACCGCCAGTTCATCGGAGATCATTAGTTCCCATCGCATGGAAAAGCTGCTAAAAAAGGGTCATTCTGGTGTTATTGCCCAACTCTATTCCATACAAGCAACAGAGACACCCTCGGTACCGCAAGACCTCCAAGCCATCCTTTCTAAACATCAATTGGTCTTTTCCACTCCCTAAGGCCTCCCTCCTTCCCATGGTGTTCATGATCATTCCATTCCCCTTGTACCCATAAGCCTTCCTCCCAATATTCGTCTGTATCGTCACCCCTTTTCCCAAAAAAATGAAATTGAGAAAATGGTCCAGGAACTCCTTAATGCAGGCGTTATCCGCCCTAGTATGAGACCCTACTCGTCTCCTGTGGTCATGGTCCTAAAGAAAGAAGGTTCTTGGAGAATGTGTCCTGACTTCCGTGCCCTCAACAAACTTACCATCAAAGACAAATTCCCCATTCCTGTCATTGATGACCTCCTAGATGAATTGAGTGGCGCCCAATTCTTCACTAAACTGGATCTTCATTTGGGCTACCACCAAATACGTATGAAGGAGGCAAACATTCCCAAGACTTCCTTTAGAACTCATGAGGACCACTATGAGTTTTTGGTCATGCCCTTTGGCTTGTGTAATGCCCCCTACACCTTCCAAAGCCTCATGAATCATGTCTTCCATCCTTTTCTCTACCATTTTGTCTTAGTTTTCTTTGATGATATCCTCATCTATAGCAAAACCTGTAAAGACCATCTTTCTCATGTGGATCGATTTCTCCATCTACTCTCTCAACACCAACTTTTCCTAAAACAGTCTAAATGTGCTTTTGGCGCCTCAGAAGTAGAATACTTGGGTCATCTAGTTGGAAAATATGGCGTCAGGGTGGATCCTAAAAAGATTGAAGCTATGTAAGACCGGCCTCACCCAAAGACTTTGGATTTCTGTAACACCTTGTTTCCCCTAGTTTGTAAAAATAACTATAATGGCCAAGAACTATGGCGAACTCAAGATGTGAATGTGTGATCTTGAATGGACCTTATTATAAAAGGTCGACGAATGTAAATAATGTTATGAATATATGTTGCAGGACTGTTGGGAGGGGGGTGTGCTGAAATGAGACCACGATGGTTGATGAAAGGTGGTGGAAGGCACCTGGAATGGTGGCCTAAACTTCCACCAAAACCAATACCGTATTTGGTCTTCACTAGCCCGAAGATCAAGAGCGGCTCGTTGGCCCCAAAATGAATTTCTCGCTAGGTTGGTAGGTGAAGGGGCTCCTCATGAGTTAATGAGGGATGGGGGTGAACCACCCATCTATGGAAGCCTCAGACTTGACCACCGTGGGGAAGTTCATGCCACACGCAACCTCGCCGGAAAAGAAAAGGCAGGAAAGAGGTGTGGAAGGGGGGGCAGTCGTGATAGAGATTGCAAGAGGGAAGAAATCGAAAGGGATCTGGAAAAAACACAGAGTGATTGATAAGCATATAAGAAGGAGAGTAACATTCATTCTCGACTTCTGACGAACAAAGACTCAGTCTCACAGCATCGTGGTCTAGCTCGGGGGTGGCTAGTGGTAAATTTGTTGGGAGTCACTAATCCTACGGTTGGGTGGAAACGAGCACCCCTATCAACAGTTGCATCACCTGGTGTTTTC
>ML779555.1:1366430-1376705 GCA_009831015.1 Picea engelmannii
TATATATATATATATATATATATATATATATATATATATATGTACTTGAATGAATTCAATTTTCAAGTCCGCTCTCGGGAGATTTGTTTCCCTTAATTACCTCTCATGCTACCCTGGATAGATTCCCCACAGGGACACCCTTTCGGGATCGTTCCCCTACATTCTATAGCTAGGGTTTTCTTATTATCTATCACAGATGTTAACAGCTCAGGAATTTAGGAAGACCTCTCAGTCTGGTCATAAAACCTGGTGAAAATCTGCCCAGGAACCCGATGAAGAACTTTAAGGCCTAAGTTTGAAAACCTTGCACGAGAGAGAGTGGGTCTCCTAGAGCTCGGTATTTTGGTGTTTCGGCAACCAGGAAAACCAAGGGTCAGTTTTCTTGTATTCGCCAGACGTGAAATCCTGACTTGTGAAACCCCGAAATGAGTATAGCGTGATTAGAATCTGATGTTTCGGCATTTCAGTACACGGGACACCTAAGGGTAAGTTCCCCTGTACTCACCAATCTCAAAATCCCAATTAGCGAAACCCTAAAATGAATTAGCATGGATGAGTTGTGATGTTTCGGCGTTTCGGCACCTGGGGTACCTAAGTGCGAGTTTCCTTGTACTCGCAAGTCCCGAAACCCCGATATGTGAAATCCCGAAATGACAGCATGTAGCTAAATCCCGAAAAGATAGATTATATTTTGGTATTTCGACACCCGGAGTACCTAAGTGCGGGCCCCATGTACTCGCCAGTCTCGAAAACCCGACTCGCGAAATCGCGATGGAGGAAACCCTGAAATAGGCTGAGTGATATATATATATGTGTGTGTGTGTGTGTGTGTGTGTGTGTGTGTGTGTGTAGGTTTTGGAGTTTCGGCTTTCGGGAAACCCAAGCGCGAGACCTCCGGTCGTCACATATCCCGAAAACCCGGTTTGCGAATTCCCAAAATTGCTTAGCGCGTATAGATTCGGCATTTCGGTGTTTCGGTACCCGGAATACCCAAGGGCAAGTCCCCTTCCACTTGCAAGTCCTGAAATATCGGCTTGCGAAATCCTAACATAGTTTAGTGTATTTAGAGTTCGGTGTTTCGGCTCCCGGGAAACCCAGGTGCGAGACCTCCTGTCGTCGCACATCCCGAACTCCCGATGGAGGAAATCCTGAAATAGAGGAGTATGTTTAGAATTGTGATGTTTCGGTGTTTCGGCACCTGGGATACCCAAGGGTAAGTCCCCTTGTACTCGCTAATCCTGAAATCCTGATTAGCGAAACCCTGAAATGGACTAGCATGGAAAAGTTATGATGTTTCGGAGTTTCGGCTCCCAGGAAACCCAGGTGCAGTACCTCTTGTTCTCGCATATCGCAAAATCCCGATAGGCAAACTCCCAAAATGGATTAGCACATATAGTTTTGGTGTTTCGGCATTTCGGTACCCGGGATTCCTAAAGGTCAGTTTTCCTTATGCAAGAGGGTCGACCTTTGGCCTTTACCAACAAGAAACTATTTGAAATAAATCTGGGCAAATCCATCTATGAAAGAAATCTGGGCAAATCTATCTATGAAAGAAATCTGGGCAACTATCTGAAATAAATCTGGGAAAATCCAGCAAGCAACTACAACCGCTCCAGATTCCACCTGCTATTTGGAAGGATATCTGTATGGATTTTATTACCAGCTTACCCAAATCAAAAAATAAATCTGTCATCATGGTGGTTGTTGTTTGCATTTTGAAGTATGCTCATTTCTGCGCCCTTCAACACCCGTTTACAACATCCATGGTGGCTCAAATATTCATGGATCATGTCTTCAATCTTCATGGCATGCCGCACTCTATTGTTTCTGATCGCGACCCAACTTTCACAAGCAATTTTTGGCAAGAACTATTCAAGATACAAGGCACCGAATTGCATCTCAGCACAACTTATCATCCCTAGACTAATGGCCAAACGGAAGTTGTCAACAAGTGTTTGGAAACACATTTGAGGTGTTTTGCCTCGGAAAAGAAAAATCAATGGGCTCAATGGTTACCCCTAGCTGAATGGTGGTACAACACTTCATACCATACAGCTACACGCATGACTCCTTTTGAAGTGGTATACAGACAGAAGCCACCTTCAGTTCTCTCCTACTTACCGGGTGCCTCGAAGGTCCAGGTGGTTGACCTAACACTTACAGCTCGAGAGGCTATTCTCTATACCCTCAAAGAGAATTTGGTCATGGCACATAATCGCATGAAGCAACAAGCAGATCAAAGTCGCTCCGAATGTCAATTTGCAGAAGGGGATCAGGTGCTTCTTCGACTGCAACCTTACAAGAAAACTTCCCTCAAGGTGGAGCATTGTCAAAAGCTAGCGCCCAAATTTTATGGTCCTTATACCATGCTCAAGCGTGTGGGACAAGTCACCTATCATTTAGCTTTTCTCAAACATTCGAAGCTACATCCCGTTTTTCATGTTTCATGCTTAAAGAAGGTGATTGAAGCTAAGTGCCAAATTCAAACCAACCTTCCAGAGTTAGCTAAAGAAAGATCCATTTGGCTACAACCAGAAGAATTTTTGGACCAGCGTGAGCATCGCCCACATCAGAGAACTATCAAGGAAGTGCTAGTCCAGTGGAAAGATACATCTCTAGCAGATGCCACTTGGGAACCAGCTACCATTCTGCAACAATTTCCTCATCTCAAGCCTTGAGGACAAGGTTGTTTTTAAGGGGGCGGACATGTTAGGGTCCTAACCTGCACATAGGTAGAAAAATATATTCGGATGTAATACAGGTCAATATTAATAAGGCCTTTCAATAAAATAGAATAAGGCAGATGTAAGAAGAGCTAATAGAATCTTCCACTTCTAGAAGGATCTTCCTCTAGATGCTTCTTTTTAGTATAAATAGGAGTCGAGGGTATGAGAACCCTAGCTTGGATATTATTCTAATAGAGCTTTGATCAACTGGAGGTTGCCCCCTCAAATATGCCTATGAACATTTCTTTCATATTCAAAGTGTTATTTCTGTTGTTATTCTTATATCATTTCAGTGCTATTGTGGTGAATGTTTTGGTTATATTGTTGTTATTCTGTCATTACTAGCATTTTATTTCTATTTTGCATACATTTTATATCTGGTATATTACAATATATATCCATTTTAACACTAGAGTAAAGAAGGATCAATTTCTAGGTACAAACCTTTATTATCATAAACAAAATCAAAATTCCAAAATTACATTTAAAAACATTAAAAATAATATGGAATAAAATTTAAATAATTGTTTATACTATTCTAAATACCGTAAATTAAACAATAGGTAAATTCTAAATACCATAACCATGGAAACTTGATGGTTGGTGAAGTTGATCTTCAACTTGGAGGTTTTCCTTACATCCTTCCTTGCTTGCTAACCAAATCACTTCACTTGTACCTCCCAGCCAATGCTCAGGGTACTCTTCTTCCCCCTTAGTCCCCCAAGCTATAAAGGTGTCACACATAGAATTTCAGAGACTATAGCTCAAGCTTGCCCTCGCGAGGAGAATCTTCCACCTCTTTGCAAAGCTTGCAACCAAACTCACACAAGTAAACTAGTCATAAGAAAATTTGACATCATTTTTGTCATCCAACAATAGGGTTGTTTCCTCCTTACTCTTCCTTCTTTTTATAAGAAAATTTGTCTTGACACTTGTCAATTCATGCACAATTAAATACTTTTTGATAATTAAAATTGAGATTATTTACCCCCAACACATGTCACATTTCCCCCAAGTTGCACATGTTTATTTCTTTTTAATAAAAATAGCTATGCATTTTCTCATACATCCACAATTAGTTCCTAGATTTTCTCCTAGTTGTCCCTTATTTCCCAAAATTTGCTTTATTGTGTCTCCTAACTAATTTACAGTTAGAGTTTGATTAGGACTCTTCTGTTAGTTAGGATTTAGAGTCTAGTTTGACTTATAATTCTAACTCTATGTTGACATCCTATTTTCTGATGAAATAATTTCATTTAATTAAAAATCTTTTTATTAATTTCATGCACACATTGTCCACATGTCTTGATTTTTATTCTCTCTCTTCTAGGTTTTATTTATTTTAAGGTCCCTTAGATCTATTTCTATAAAATTTATTTACACATAAAAAATTGACTTAGATTTTATTATGCTTCCAGTTTATAATTTTTTATAAATTTATATTCTATTTTCTATCAGTTCTAAGTATTTGTTTTATTCTCTAAGGTCTTCTAGACTTTTATTAACTCATTAATTTATTCATGCGATGTTCCCTTCAAGACTCACCTATGTGCTCCAAGGGTTCCACTTTCCATTTGACTTAGTTTTGAAGTTGTCTGATGCTTGGAGTCAATACTCCACTTGTCGAACTTGTGTGAGACTAAGGGCTTACTAAGGAATAAGGACTCCACATTATTGTGCACCCCTAAAAAATCCTCGGGAGCAAATGTCTTAGTCTGTCCTCATGGCATCGTGAACCTCTCAGAAACAAGGTAGTCATTAACCTTTAGCTCGAGTCACGGCGAGAGTGATATTAGGATATGATAGGGATGCTACCACACCTCTCCCTAATCTATATGATATCTTTGTATGACCCCTTTACTCCATATGTGAGTCAGATTAGCAAGCGTCACCATGCATACATCCACTGACAATATAATATTAATAATTCTCATACATGAAATCCATAATTGAAATCATCATCATAACACATGTGTAATAAAGTCAAGTACTCATAATTAAAGTCAATAGTCCACTCCCTAACTCAATCCATAGTACAAGGAATCATGCCGATGCCATCAACATCCTCATCATGTCACGTTTCTTGCACATTCAAGAAACCTCATCATAATACATGTTAATGTTATACATCAATATTAATAATATAACGAATTTCAATACTCAATCATAGCATAAACTCATAAACCAAATCAGATAATCATAATGTACCATATTTAGCTGGATCACTTGCACGCAAGTTCCCTAAAAAAAAATCAGTTTTATGAAAATGTGGCCGGTGAAAATTTGGATGTTACATACACCCCCTCTTGTTTTAAAATCCATCATGAAGTTTGTACAATCTAACAAAGAAAACAATAAATATAGATGCTACTAATCTATATATCAAGCTCTCAAAATAAATATGGAAATTGTTGGTGCATCTCATGTGCGTCCTCCCAAGTGGTAGAATGTGGACTATGACTGTCCCACTGGAACTTGACCTGATCAACCAATCGACGCCGCAGATGTTGAGTGCAATGGTCCAGTATGTTGATTGGATGTGCTCTAAGAGAGCCCTCATTTGATACCTGCAATAAAATTATATCAATCACATGTGATGGATCTGATATATAATGATGTAAAACTGAAACATGAAACACATCGTGCATACCCCTCAAAGAATGAGGTAAATCTAGTCGGTAATCCAAGTGTCATTTCTTTTATAAAACCTCGATAGGTCCCACAAACATTGTAAAGAGTTTAACACCCTTTCCAAACTTAATCGAACTCTTATGCAGCTTCACCCGCAAGAACACTTTATCACCAACCTCATAACTACTGTTATCGGGCTAATTTTTAAGTGAGGACATAAATCAATCCCCTTAGCTTCACTACGAAACTAAAAAAAAACAAGACAATACACTACTATTTCCTTAGATTTCAATTATCAAATGAGAAATGGATCTACAAATACCTTTTAAATATCGAAGATCCGACTTCGCCAATGCAATCCAAGCTACGTCGTGAAGCTTATGGAGAAATATCTACAAATAAACACAATCCAACGAAGACAATAATAACGGAGTCTATTCAATATGAAACTATGTACGTGATCAAGGAATAATACAATATGGACAGATAACATTCATATAGGAAAGAAAATTATATCTGTATTAAAGAATGCGGAAGAAAGATACAACCAGATGCCTTGATGTTGTCAGGTTCCTTCCAATAGTTCCTTGCTTCCCACACACTTATTGCTCCATGGATTTTGAGACCATGGATCTTATAGCTACTCACAATCTATCTTGACAAAGAAAAGCTCAAAGCCAACATACAAGCTCCAAAAACTCCAAGCTACAAAACTCAATAACAAGCCAATCTAACTTTCTCCATGAGAGCTCCTCTCCTTTTATAAGCTGAAGAGGATAAGGCGAGTAGGTTAGGATGATCCCACTAAATCATGAAAGTGAGTAAGATCCAAACCTTTCAGAGGCCACCTCACCATAAAAGCTTCTCCTTCTAGAAGCATCGAGAAGACGCTCATTTTTCTCATGCACAGGAATTCCTGCACCCTAGCTATAGAGAAACCTGCAGAAACTTCGCAACCTAGCTATAGAGCAAGGTGCGGAAATCAGGCATTTCCGCACCCTGTGTATAGTACAACCTACGAAAATCTTCCTTAATAGGGGTTTTACAAAGTAAAATGAAACTTCTTCTCTTAGGGAAAGTTCTTCTCCCTTCTTTATTTAGGAATTCAGGCCATTGACCTTTTTGAAGGCAACAGATAGGTTTACATCATTAACGGTCATAGGGATGAAAAAAAAAATGTGTAACAACTACGGTCTATACGATGCACATTTTCATAACTCTTTTTTCGGTCTTGCACTTCCTTAATTATTTTCTTTATGGTTTTCATCTGATCTTCCATTTCCTGAATCAATACTGGTCCTGCCAGGACCCTATATTCTAGTCGATCCCAACTCAAAGTGTCTGAAACGATTGTCCATATAGAAACTCAAAAGGTGCCATATTTATCGAACTTTGGTAACTGTTATTATATGCACATTATACTAATGGTAAAAATTATTCCCATCGTTTATGTTGATCCATCACTTATATTCGAAGCATATCTTCTAGAACTTAATTTGTTCTTTCTGTTTGTCCATCAGTTTTGGGGTGATATGCTATACTAAAATTTAATTGCATACCCAACGGCTCTTGGAAACTAGTCCAAAAATTTCCAGTGAATATCGATCCTCGACCAGATATTATCCTTCTCAGTACACCATAAAATCTTACAATTTCATTAACAAAAATTTCTAGCTACGTCAGGTGCCTGATATGTCATACGAACTAGAATAAAATGCACATTCTTCTTCAAAGTGTCGATAAATAAAAAAATATAATCGTGTCTCCTTGTCATTAATGGAAATCCTACAATAAATTCGATCGATATGACTTCCCATTTCTATTCAGGAATCACATATGGTTGTAACAATCCTACTGGATGTCTATGTTCAACCTATGTTCAACCTTCACTTTTTGACATTCAATACATCTCGCCACATAATTAACTATATCATACTTCATTCCCTTCCAAAAGAATAATGGCTTAAGACCTACCTTCATTTTTGCAACTCCAGGATGATTCATATACACTACTCAATGAGCTTCGTTCAAAATTAAATTTCTCAATTCTCCATTTGGTGGTATATAAATTCTGCCATTATATCTTAATAGTCTGTCAGTGTCCAAATAATAACACTCATATCTAGGTATCATTATGATATCTTGTATTATATTGTCCTTTACTTCCTTGTACCAATCATCATCAATATGTAACGCTAAAATTGTTTCTAGAAGATTCGTCTTTAAGTGTATTAGAGAGAAAATGTGGGGTCTTCGACTCAATGCATCTGCTACTAGACTAATTGTTCCCTTAATGTACATGATCTCAAAATCATACTCAGTTAAAAGTTCTGACCAACGTATTTGTCACGCTTTCAAGTCACTCTAAGTAAAAATGTGTTATAATCCACTATGATCTGTTTTTAACTCAAATTTTGGTCCAATAAGGTAGTGCCTCCAAATTTTTAAGGCATAAACAATCACCAATAATTCCAAATCACGTGTTGCGTAATTCTCTCTGTGCTTTCTTAGTTTCCTTGAAATATATGTGATAACCTGACCTTCTTGCATTAATACTCCACCCAATACTTCTTTAGATGCGTCATTGCATACTAAGAATTCCTTGTCCATATCATGAACTTTTAGTATCGGTGTTGTTGTTAATAATTATTTAAGCTTTTAAAAATATTTTGAGCATTTCGCTGACCATACAAAATTCTTATTATTCTTTTGGATTTCCGTAATTGGGTTTGATATTTTTGAAAATCCTTCTACGAAGCTTCGATAGTAACCTGCTAATCCCATAAAACTACAAACTTCTTGCATGTTCATCAGTGCTGGCCATTCCACAATAACATCTACCATTGTTGGATCCACAACAATACCTTCTCTAGAAATAATATGTCCCAAATAATGAATCCTTGTTTAATAAAAAGAACATTTCGACAACTTTCCGTACAACTTATTTTCTCTTAAGCACTATACAACTAATCTCATATGTTTGTCATGCTCATAATCACTGGTTTTTATTTAAACCATGTCATAGTGCACACGCTTCAAGCGCACCGGTACTAACCGCTGCATATAGTGCCCCATTTCCTTTAAAAAACACGTGATGGTGCCTCATATGGAACACACCGATACACCATTATGACAAAGTCACATCGTTATGCATTTAAAAAAAAACACAGACTGTGGAGCTTCTTGTTGCACACCAGTGTTGCAAGGGAACAACAATGCAACAATATGAAATTTGGAAGAAAAATGAAAGACGTCGAACCTTTTTTTTTCTCACCAATGCACCCGTTTAGGGCGCACCGGTGCTTTTTATCTGTTTTTATACGATGTGCATCTTTGTTTTATTTTTATTTTTAAATAACTCTGCAATGGTGCACCATTTTCTATTAACACTGGTGCATTTATATATGTTTGTGCACCGTTGAAGTATAGTCTTATAAAATAACCATTAAAAATGTCTGCTAAAACATTCACCTGCGCACCTCTGCTATAAATGGATTATTGGATTATTTTTATAGGGGATTCCGCAAATACCTCCGCTATAGGGTGTTTTCCTTGTAGTGTTTATGCCATATTTTGGCATCCCAAGAGTGAGAAGTGGTTGTTTCTGATATACACTCTTTGTAGCATATCCGAGGACAAGTTTTCTTGCATATTGGAGACCATATTGATGTAATTAAGAATTTTTCATCTTCTAATGGATTGGTCACTCACTAGAAGCGAACCCCGAGATGTAGCCAAATATGGGTGAACTCCATTAAGAAACTTGTTGTGTATTCTATCTTATTTCATGTTGTTATTTTAAAAATTGAGCTAAGTCAATTCACAATATACTTATTTGCAAATCGAATATTAATTAATATTGGTAACAATTGATTGAAATCCATCCACTTTTGTAACTTTTCCATGCAAGTATGTCTTTACCTATGTTTGAACTCAATGTTATACGTATGGGAAATATTGGCTTCTAGATTCCATTTCCAAGAATTGATTCAATCATAATGAATTATTTTCTTTTTATCCTTCTTCTTTTGAAATTTATTTGAAAGATGATTTTTCTTCCCACGATGAAGACAATGATGGAGATCAAAACAATATGTTTCCATATGGTCAACTCAATAACATTGCTAGCATCTTATCAATTATTTTCTCAATCTATTTATCATCAATTATATCATCAACACCATTAACTTCTACATCAACTTGTTGAACATATGAATCTTCTCATTTGAAATATTTGGCAAGAATCCCAACACTCACAAACTGAATTGGTTTGGAATAGTTTATAATATGAAAATTGATGTATTTTTCAAATACTAAGCCATGTCTATTCCTATTGAATTGTAATTCTTCCTAAATGCTGGCAACGATTTTGGAAACATCATTTTGTAGTTGTTGATGTTCATGAACATTTTCTTGTATAAGTTCAAAAAGAAAATCTGTAATGATCCCAAGCCAAATTCTTTCTTGGAATCACTAACTACTACTGATTTATTGAGTTATTAAGTGCATACAAGATTCATCAACACATGGAGATCACAATATATTCAAGATGTAGAAGCACAAGCAAAGATCTGACCTTTTATTATGAGCAATGTAAGATCAATACAATAGATGGCCGATCTGGCATAAACCTCAGATGGCCGTACAAGCAATAGATATGAGTTGCTACAAAATTCTCCCGCTAATACAAAATAATGCCTCCAAAGGCTGAATAAGAAATGAAGATCAATACAAGCAGATCTGAATGCCAAACTCTTCAGCTGAAGACTGTCACACTCCAATAGAAGGCTGAAACCCTCAATAATTCGGCCCTGCTGCCAAAAGTGTCCAATCACTCTAAGAAATATGCCAATTGATAGATCGGGCAACTGCAAGGAAAACCCAGATGTCCAAATTCCCAAATCCACTCTCAAACTCC
>ML779555.1:1376853-1431136 GCA_009831015.1 Picea engelmannii
AATAGGTGCACCCTAGCCTCTTACTTATACTTTTCCTTCTAATTCTCTGTTGAGTTAGGTTAACTCCCAGGGTTAATCTTCTATTCTTCTGTTGAGTTATCTTTTACTCCTTTCCTTTTTTAAGTCAACTTAAAAATATAACTTTTAACTTCTTGACTTCCCCCCCCCTTCAGTGTGAGACTATGACCTAGTGGGGGTGCCCAGGCCACTGAGTCTCCTCATTACCTCTCTAAGAGGTGGGGGACATTACAAAATCACATTCACTTATACCGATTTTGGTATCACTTTATTCTTTGACATCTTATGCTTGTGATTCATCTTCAACAAGTTACTAATGAATGATTTCAATTACAGAATCATCAATCGTATCTTTCAACGATTGTAACTTCTCTTGGATTTCTAGGAAGAGCTATCTCTATGTATAAACATACAAATTTCACATTTTGAATTTGTGAAAAAATGTCAAAAATTAGTTACTCCTTTTGCAATATTGGTTTTCTAGGTACCACCTAGATATAAACCAAAAAGTATGCTTCACACATCATAAACCAAAAAAGTATTCTCCACAAATCATCATCCTAATTTTGAGAAATTTTTAAGTTGTTGATCGGGATTTTATGAGAAGAACGAAATGGATACAAATTATTAAAAGGTTCTTAACACATAATAACTGAGATATAGTAAAACTGGTTTTCTATTCAATAAGGAAATAAGTTGAAACTGTAAAATGCAGTGGAAAACAAGCTTGATAGAATGGTGGTGGATTATCTCTGAGAAGAGATGTGATGGTTGTGCTCATTCGCAAGAAGATGATTACAATGAGGCTTTGAAGGCCTTTTTACAATAAACAGGAATGCCAAAAACCACGGACATCCAAAAATCTAACCCTAGGAGATGAAGCGCCAAAAGTCATGTGGGCCCCGTTTGGGTAAGTTAGTACATCCACTTCCCGGGGTCGTAACTTTTGCATACAATCTCCATTTTAGGCACACGATAGCCTGTTGGAAAGGTCTAAATGAGAATAACGCTTTTCAATTGGCTTAGGTTAGTACCTTAGGCAGTCACCTGGGCCCCAAATCCTGACAAAACACATTTAGGGCTTCAAAATGGCCCCAGAAGTTTCGAACCCAAAAAACTGCCAAGATGGAAAACTATTTTTTGAGCTAGTGGAATAGGTGGGTAGCCACTGACATCCACCTAGATCAATCCTCCCTCCTTAAGAAGAAATGGTTGCCATTGTGTTGATATCCGCTATTAGATGAGGAAATTTCTGTTGAATTTGGCCCCGGGTGAGCCACTTGCCTTGGTGTAGGAACTTCCATGCTTTGGCGACTCGATAAAGTTGGATCCTTTGTTGTCGAGTTCCATTGATATGTGTTTCCACAATATGATCACTAGATTCTTGTTTCATGCAGTCAGGGTTGAGATATGTTGGTGTCAATTTCTCTGCTATATCTAAGGTGTCCAATAACGATGGGAAATATAGTCGAAGGAGAGCCACGCTGAAGACTGGGTGCATGCCAAGTAAAGGGGGAATGTTGAGCTCAAAAGAATTGTCACCCACAACCTTATTTATGGTGTACGACCCTTAACAGAGTGGGAGAAGATTTCGATGGGGCCCTATAAGGCGTTATTTCTACAAGTGAAACCAAACTTTGTCGCCCACTTGAAACTTATGTGCCACCCGATGTTGATCATGGCACTACTTGTACTTGGCATTAGACTTCTATAGAATATCCTAAACCTGTTGGATATTGTGTTGGATCCGCTCAATGAACCGGGTGGCTTTGTCAGCTTTTGGTGGAGCAGGGGATGAGTCGGATGAGGTGGTCGCCATGGGTAGTGCAACATACATGGGGCCCAATAGTTGGAATCCCAACCCCACCTGAACGGGACTGTGGCCAGTTGAGCTATGCAGGGATCGATTGTAGCTATGTTGGACATAGGGAAGACTCTCATCCAATGTGCGGGGGTGTTTTGAATTGTATATGCACAGGATATGTACGGTCATTCGATTGATGACCTCATTTTGGCCATCTGTCTGGGGTTGGAAGGCAGTGCATTTGGTGAGCTTGGTATCCAATAGTGACCAGAGGTTCAACCAGAATTTGATGAGGAACCGACTATCACAGTCTGAGATAATGGTTTGTGGGATCCCAAAATGTACCCATACTCATTCAAGGAAGAGCTTGGCAGTGGTTTCTGCTGTGATGTTCTTCTCGCAGGCAGCTAGAATCGTCATCTTGGAAAAGCGATCAACAACCATAAAAACACAGTCATTTCCCCTCTTGGTGGACATGAGGCCCGACATGTAGTCCATTGAGATGGATTCCCATGGTCTGTCAGGAGTAGTCAGAGGGGTGTACATTCCCTTTTTCTTAGTAGTCAGTTTGGCAATAGCATAGGTGGTGCAGGACCTGATATACTTGCTGACATCCCGTCGAAGTTTCGGCCAGTAGAAATGCTTCTACATCATTTCCATTGTCTTTTTGATGCTAAAGTGTCCTACCACCTGATTGTAGTGAGCTTCTCAAATCATCTTCACACATTCGCTTGATGGAACACAAATATGGCTTAGACGACACAACAACCCATCCTGAAGATGGAAATTAGCGACCACTGATTTGGCGCCCAACATTTGGTAGGTGGTGGAGAAGTTAGGGTCTGTTTCATAGAGGTGGGGCCATCAAAAGGTCTCGTGGACACAATATTCGAGCACCAGGGTGAGTGTCACGATTGGAGGTCGGTTGTGGCAATTGAAAACTTGGTTGGTACTTCATGTTTTATACTTGATGTTGAGGTGGAACTGCTATAAGTATGTGGACCACTTCCGATGGTGGTCATTATGCAATTTTCCTTAGGTCTGCATGAAATGTAGTGGCTTGTGATCAATGTGTATGACTATCTCCTTCCCAAGAATGTAATGTCTCCACTGGCGGCAGGCTTGCACAATGGAGTACATTTCTTTGTCGTAAGTAGGATACTTATGGATAACATCTGATAGTGTCTCACTATGATATTCCATGAGGTGGCCATGTTGAGTGAGAATGATGCCCACAACATAGTTTGAAGCATCTGTCTTGATCTCAAAGGGATGTTCCAGGTATGGTAATGAACGTATTGGGGATGAGCACCAACGCTTCTTCAAGTCATCGAAGGCTTGTTGTTGGGACATGCCCCACACAAATTTTGGCTTACCTCTACCCCTGGTTATTTGGCTGAGGGCCGATGTGATATGAGAGAATCCCAAAACGAACCTACGATAGAAATTGGCGAGGCCGAAGAAGCTCTGAAGTTCAGTGAGTGTGGTTGGGGCTGGCCAGTCATGGATGACCTGGATCTTGGTTGGATCCACATGCACACCATGCTGATCAATGATGTATCCTAAGTAATGGACCCTGTCCATGCTAAAGGATCATTTGTCCAAGTTTTCTTATACTTTGGGCTGTCACAGGGTGTGCAAAACATGTTGAATATGCTGCAAGTGTTCTGACCAAGTCTTGTTGTAGATGAGGATGTCATCCAGATACAACACTACAAAAGTATTGGTGAAATGTTGTAGGATATCGTCTATCATCCTCATATAAGTTGTTGGATCATTTGTTAAACCAAAGGGCATGACCAACCATTCAAAAAGACCTGATTTTGACTTGAAGGTGGTCTTCCACACATATATCTATTCTATTGGGACCTAGTGGTAGCCAGAGTTTAGATCAATCTTACTGAAGTATTTGGCCCCTGTGAGCTTATCAAGGAGGTCATTAATTCAGGGAATCGAGTACCAGTTTCAAACTATGATTTTATTCAGGGCCCGGTAATCAATGCAGAGTCCCCAGGTCCCGTATTTCTTCTACACCAACACGATTAGGATCCCATAAGGAGATGAGTTGGGATAGATGTGCCCCTTATGGAGAATTTCTTGGATCTATCTCTTGATATCCTTGTTTTCTAACAGAGAGCGGCAGTAGACTGGCCCATTGGATCTGCATGAACTGTAGTGGCTTGTGATCAGTGTGGATGATTGTCTCCTTCCTAAGAATGTAATTTCTCCACTGGTGGTAGGCTTGCACAATGGATTACATTTATTTGTAGTAAGTAGGGTACTTATGGATAACATCTGATAGTGTCTCACTATGATATGCCACAGGGTGGACGTGTTGAGTGAGAATGATGCCCACAACATAGTCCGAAGCATATGTCTTGATCTCAAATGGATGTTATTGGTTTGGTAATGGATGAGCACAAACGCTTCTTTAAGTCATTGAAGGCTTGTTGTTTGGATAGGCCCCACACAAATGTTTCCTTACCACCACCCCTGGTTACTTGTCTGAGGGCCCATGTGATATGAGAGAATCCCAACATGAACCTGCGATAGAAATTGGTGAGGCCCACGAAGCTTCGAAGTTTAGTGAGTGTGGTTGGGGATGGCTAGTCACGGATGACCTGGATATTGGTTGGATCCACATGCACACCATGTTGATCAATGATGCAGCCTAAGTAATGGACCCTGTCCATGTTGAAGGAGCATTTTTCCAAGTTTGCATATAGTTTGGGCTGCCATAGGGTGTGCAGAACCTGTTGAATATGTTGCAAGTGTTCCACCCAATTCTTGTTGTAGATGAGGATTTCATTCATATACACCACTACAAAATTATTGGTGAAATGTTGTAGGATATCTTCCATCATCCTCATAAAATTTGTTGGAGCATTTGTTAAACCAAAGGGCATGACTAGCCATTCAAAAAGACCTTATTTTGACTTGAAGGCAGTATTCCACACATCTTTATGTTCTATTGGGACCTGGTGGTAGCTAGACTTCATATCAATCTTACTGAAGTATTTGGCCCCCATGAGACGATCAAGGAGGTCATCGATTCGGGGAATCGGGTACCAGTTTTAGACTGTGATTTTATTCAAGGTGCGGTAATCAATGCAGAGTCGCCAGGTCCCGTCTTTCTTTTGCACCAACACAATTAGGCTCCCACAAGGTGATGATATGGGATAGATGTTCCCCTTGTGGAGAATTTCTTGGATCTATCTCTTGATCTCCTCGTTTTCTAATAGAGAGCGGCGGTAGACTGGCCCATTGGGTAGCAGTGTGCCTTGGTTCATATAGATGGGATGCTTGACCTGACAGTGTAGAGGTACCCCTATAGAAGAGGAGAAGATATCTGAGTATTATTCCATGACCTTATCCACTTGATTTTGTTGTGTGGAGAGATCGACCATGGAGGCCCTAGATGTGGCTATGATCTTTCACTCACTCTGAGAGTGAATCATGAAGAAGACAAATTTCCTAGTCTGAGAGATGACCTTCCTGCATTTCTTGGCAGAGATCAAGGAAATAACACTAGGAGGGACTACCTAGGGTATCTTGTACAATTTCCTATTCAAAGTAATAATAACACTATGAGGCCTAGACTCATATACAACATGAAATTTCCATAAATAAGGTTGTCCCAAAATAAAATTACAAACTTTGAGAGGAGAAACATCACACAATATCTTGTCTTTGAAGGGCCCGATGTCGTACGACAGTTGAAACTGTTGGTTGACGCGAAGATCACTTCCTTGGTGGATCCATCCAATGGTGTAGGGTTGTGGATGCGGTGTTGTCATCAGGGCCAACCACTTGATGACCTCTTCTGAGATGAGGTTCTTCTGGCTACCACTATCAATGATGAAGTGTAGTGAAGTTCCTTTTACCCACATATGTGAATGGAAGAGGTGTTCGCCTTCTTGTAGCTCGTCTGGTTCACTATGTTGGAGCTTGGTGGTAGCAACGGTGGCGCTGGGTTCCATGTCAATGATTCGTCTTCCCCTTTCTGGTTTCGACTTAGATTCAGAACCCACATCTAATTCAGAGGCTTTTACTTCTTGAGCGACAATCAACAGTGTTATGCCATGGGGTCTTATGGAAGTTGCACCATTTCCCAATATCTTTCTTTGTCTTTCTGGTGTCCTTCTTTGCTTGTGGCTTGGACTGGTTGTCCCGATACTTTCCATCTTTGCTCTGTCTTTTTTTATGTGGGTTGGGGCCACCCTTTCTTGGATTTTTTCGTGAGGGGTTCCCAGGCCCAAATTGCCGCGTCTTTTTTTTGAGCTTTTGCTCGATTTTGATGGAATATCGGTAGGCCACGCCCAAGGACGATAAGTCCATCAGTTCCATTTCAGTATGTATGTATCTATGTAGAGCACCACGATACTTAAGCACCAGATGTCTCTCCGAAACTTTGATACCCATTTTGGTGTGCAAGGTATGGAAGATATTTGTGAAATCTGGCACTAATTGGTCTCTTTCTTGCCGCAGTGTGGTCCATTTGGTATACAAGTAGTCATAACTTCCAAAAGGGTAGTATTGTTCCTTAATAGCATCCCTGAAGGATTCCCAGGTGGTCGCGACTATAAATAATGAGGGTTCCTCTATTTCCTTTTGCTCACAGAAAGTTTCCCACCAATATTTGACATGGAGAACAACTTTAAGGAGTGCAAAAGTAATATTTTCTCTATTCAAGAAGTTATGGACAAAAAATTACCCTTCTAGTATATTCCACCACTTTTCTACAACATTTTCATCTATCTGACCTTCAAATATAGGAATATCGAAGTTTATTTGTACCTTGAAGGGGGTGGCACCTCTGCTCGAGGAAGATGTGCCGCCTGTTGGTAGCGACCAAAGGGTTTGCGTGAAACTATCCATCATCTTATTCCTTTGTTGTGCGAGGGATTCCTCAAGCAACATTTTGAAAGTATCTCTTGTCTCGTAATATTTATTTTCTTCTGCCATGAGAGGTCGCTTGGGTGTGCGAGAGCTTTTTTCCTCTAGTGAAACAAGACTGAGACCCAATTCTTTGTACCCTGATGTCATTGGAGACATGCATTAAGACAACAAGGAGAAGAGCACTCTGATACCAATGATCTGTATTTTATGAGCATAACAGAATGAATACAGATTATTAAAATATTCTTAACACATAATAACAAAGATACAATAAAATTAGTTTTCTATTCAATAAGGAAATAAGCTGAAACTGTAAAATGCAGCGGAAAACAATCTTGTTGGAATGGTGGCGACTTATCTCTGAGAAGAGATGTGATGACTGCTCTCATTCAAAAGAAGATGATTACAATGAGGCTTTGAAGTCCTTTTTACAATAAACAAGAATTTCAAAAACCATAGACATTCAAAAACCTAACCCTAGGAGATGAAGCGCCAAAAGTCATGTGGGCCCCGTTTGGGTAAGTTAGTACATCCACTTCCCGGGGTTGTAAATTTTTCATACGATCTTTGTTTTAGGCACACGATAGCCCATTGGAAAGTTCTAACCGAGAAGAACAATTTTTGACGAGGTCCTTCCAATACTCTCTTAGGCCCCAAATCCCCAAAAAACATTGTTTAGGGCCTCAAAATGGCCCCAGAAGTTTTGAACCTGAAAAACTGTCGAAAAACTGCCAAGGTGGAAAACTGTTTTCAAGCCTGTGGAATAGGTGGGTGGCCACCGATATCCACCTGGATCAGTTGTCCTCTCATATATCAAATATATTAATTAAATCTAGCATAAATATCATTCATTCATTGTTATTATATGAATCCAAATGAGATAGGTATATTATATGGTAGATTTAACTATTCTCTAAAAATTTAAGGGGGTTTGTAGATTTAGAATGAAAAAAAACTTGAAAACTTAAATTTTAAGACCTTTAAAGGGATGTTTTCTATTGATTTTTTCTACACAAGTTTTACTACTATTTTCTCCCTTTTTGGAGTAGCGAGATATTGATAATGTTCAAAATGTTTTTTTTTTTTAGTTTAATCAACCTTTTATTTACATAGAATGTATAATATTTTTTATGGAATAATTTCTTTTGAAAAACCCTCTTTCCATTCATAAAAAGGTTTTTCACAAGTTTTTCGACCAAATTTTCAAACATAATTGTGACATATTTAGGTTTTACACAAGTTTTTTTTATCAATTTTTCAAACATAATTGTGACATATTTAAGAATAATATTTCAACTATTAAATATTATTAGACCTATCGAAAAAATAAAGGGACAACAAGAAGAAGCACCTCTCCTTATATTTAATGTCCTATAACAAATTCACATTGTCACATATATTTAATGTCACATAACACTTTCCCTCTGTTTTTCTCATAATGAGTAAATAGTTTGAAAAAATTAAAATTAGTTGTCATCAATATGAGTAAATGGTTGTCATCAAGATGGGTAGATTGGTTGTCATCAATATGAGTAAATGGTTGTCGTAGATTGGTTGTCATCAATATGAGTAAATGGTTTGAAAACATTATTATGAGTGAAGATGAGTAAAGGGTTGTCATCAAGATAGGTATATTAGTTGTCATCCATATGAGTAAATGGTTTGAAAAAAATATTAGAAGTTTCACTTGTTTTCAAGTTACCACCTTTTTTTTTCATCGGTGCTACTTTTAGTCGCCACTAGATTCAGAACTCTAAACCTTCGTCATTATTACTCATTTAGTCATCATTCATACTCATCGAAAAAATGTCACATCAAATTTATGTGGGGTATATGGAGCAGTGGCATGTATTGCCATGTCCTGCCTCTACCGAGCAGTGTAGTAACAATGTCCTACCTCTATGAGCAGTGTAGTGACCATATGTTGCACACATCAACGTTGTAGATTCTGCACAGGCAATGTAGTTATTATTGTAGTTATGGGTTCTTATTATTCATCTACCAGGTTGGTCGGCCATCATGAGGTCTTTAATCATAACTCTACATAGATGCTTATAAATCGTACCACCTTGTGCAGATCCTACATATATTATATTTGTCTTGCCTCAAAGTCTCTAACATTGTTCAACTATTTCTTTTAGCATTGACTGAGAATTTGATCTTTCATGGCATATTTGTAATTCACCGTCACCAAAAAGATGGTTTTCCTCGTCGTTCCTTCCCTTCCTACTCCAAAAGAGTTTTTATACCCTTACAATATCGATTATCAAACAACTTCGAGATTTCATATTACCGTCATTCATCTTTATCGGTTCAGCCCATCGAAGAAGGGTGAGGATCCCTCCAGAGTTATCAGAGAAGGTTTGGCCAATGTTTTAGTGTTCTACAACCCTTTTTTCGGCAGAGTCAGAGACGTGCCCACCGGTAAGCTCATGCTAGAGTGCATGAGAGAAGGCGTACTGTTTGTGGAAGCCGATGCAGATGTTGCTCTCAAAGAATTCAGAGACTTCCCTCTCTCCTTTCCCTGCTGGCAAGATCTGTTGCATGATGTGCCGGACTCACAAAATATTACCAATTCTCCTGTCCTTCTCATTTAGGTTAATTCATTCATGCTCCGATTCTATTTGTTTTGATGAATTCAAATTTCTATTTGTCTGCATTTGTTATCGAGCGTGGTGTTATTGAATGTTATTTATTCCAATCGAAGTTGTGATTTATAATTGTTCTTCTTATCATGACGTTTTAGGTAATGCATCTGAGATGCGAAGGGTTCAATTTTGTAACATCCCGCTCTACTGGGCACACTTTTATGGACTTATTCTTTGATGACACTTGTGTGCAAGTGATCCGGTTATGGTATATTATGATTTCATTTCGCTTATGGGTTATATATGATGATGATGATGTATTGTAACTTATTGTTAATCTGATGTATATATATTGGAAGATGCTATTGATGAGTTGTCCTGAGTGTGCAGGACACATGATAGGTTACAGATGCTAATGGCATCAATGGACTTCCTTGGACTCTGGATTGAGTCCGGAAGTGGATTGTATTTGATTTAGTATTTCAATTCCACACTTATGACATATGATTGATTATAGTATGACATATGATTATTGATAAAAAAAAAATCAGTGGATGCAGGCTTGACGATACTTGCTAATCCAAATCACATAAGTATTAGAGGGGTCCTTCATAGAAAACCATACATTGAGGGAGAGGTGTGGCATTGTCCCTATCATATCCTACTAGCACTCTCTCTGTGGCCAGAACTGTAAGTTAGTGATTACCTATTTTGAGTGGTCCACGATGTCATGAGGGTAGACTGAGACAATCGCTCATGAATACTTCTAAAGGGTGCACAATGAGGTAGAGTCCTTATTCTTGAGAAGCCCTTAGTCTCTCATAAGTTTGATTGAATGGAGTGTTGACTCCAAAGGGTCGGACAAATTTCCAAAACAATTCAAAGGCGAGGTGTGTCTTGAAGGGCACGTCACATAATTAAACTTGAGTCAATAAATCTAGGTGGCCTAGAAAACATTCAAATGATTAGACCTTGTTGGATTAAAATAATTAATTAAACAGTAGATTATTAATTATAAATCCTAACAAAAGCCTAAGCCTAAGTCTAAGACTAATTCTAAGTCTATATTTAAATAAAGGACTAAAGGAATTATAACATGAGTTAAAGATTTGAGATAAATCAATTTCTAGGGAAAAGTAAGTAGAATCTAAAGATTTGATAAAATGAACATGTGTGAATGAAATTAATAAAAAGGGATTTTTAAAATAGAGATAATAATAACTTGAGAGAATGGGTGTACATAGAATAGAATATTGAGTCAACCTACCACTAGTATAACTAGAAGAAGACTCCTAATCCAACTCTAACTAAGATCTAGTTAGGAGACACTCATTAAATGAGAATTTGGGGAACAAAGGGACAACTAAGAGAGAAAATAGAAACACATTAGGGAATGCAAGGGGTTTTTCCTTTTTAAATAAAATAAAATATGGTAATTACTTGTGCAACTTGGGGAGAGTATTACAAGTGTGGGGGTGAATAATCATATTTAATTTAAATTAAAAAGTTATTTATTAATGCATGATGACAAGTGTCAATGAGTAAAATTATATAAAACAAATGATGTAGAAGGAAAATGGATAAGACCTTTGGAGCACTATTGTGCTGGCAAATTTTGAATTAACTGTGTTTTACTTGTGAGAGTTGGGACTCCAAGCTTGTGAAAAGAGTGGAATCTCTTCCTTGTGAGGCAATCTTGGAAGCTATTTTATTTTTGTTTTTGTGCTTGTCCCCTTTGCGGCTCAGGGGGCTAAGGGGAAAGAAAAATACCTCTAGCATTGGATGGGAGGTATCGTTGAAGTCTTTGTGATTAGAAAGAGACAGAAAGAAAGGAGTGTAAGACTTTGACAAACATCTTCATTACACAACCTTCATTAGTCCCGATATTATTATATTATGCATTTATTTGTAGTACGAGTATATTAGTGTGTTAGATTTGGTATGGCCACTGTAGAATCAATAGAAGGTATTATTGTCAAATTGTTAAAATTGTTGTCAAACAAATAATAGTTACGATGCTTACAATTTTCATTTTTTTTCTATAATTTCGAGTATTTTTGAACTCTATTTTCGAGTGGCTTGATCCTCTACTAAAACTCGAAATGATATAGTGTAGGGTCTATGTTTTTAAAAATTGTATTTTATTCCATATTTGAAGTTCTTATGATCGGAGGTTTGAGTTGAGATTTTTTTTAAAGAAATTTAATAGTGTATTATTTGCTAGTAAATTAAGGAATTAATCCTAAATTTGTATTGTGAGTTCTGTATTGCATTTCATTTAAATCCTAAATCAAATCATATGGTGGTATCTCTTTCAAACTGTATTCTAGATACAAATTTTGTATCATGGAATCCATGTTAAATCTTATGACCATTAAATTTTGTTGCATGGTAGATCCCTGTTAAATTTTGTTTAAATACGGATTTACATCATGGATTCTCTGTTGAATTTGTTGATAAATACGAATTTATAAGTAGTGTGGAGTCTCTGTTTAATTTTTATAAATCCAAATTTAGGGAAAAATTGTATGGCCGCTGTCAAGATGTGATTATAAGAATTTAGAACCCATTGGGTTGTTGTCTTTTTCTTTTTCTTTTCCAAAGTTTGACTTGCATTTTAACCATAGGCATTAGCCCTTTTGATATAGGAGAATCATCAACAACGTCCATCAATCCAAGTGGAGGACAACTCAACATCAAGTGTGTGCGTTCAAATTGTTTTGAGACCCAAGTAGAACACATCAGTTTGATATTTTGAAAATATTGTAATTAAAACAACTTTTGATGTTTTGAGGCAGGAACCATTGTATGAGATCGCAAAGGATTGTAATGTCTTTTATAAGCTATATGATTGTAGAGATATTGAGAAGTGACTCGTATATGGGTTGTAAATGCCATTTATTTTAATAAGCCTTAGTGGTAGAATGTTTTAATTATGATATGATAGCACTATCGTAGTTGGTAGGAAGGCTTGTGAAGCCTCTCTGTGTATAAATATATGTAATCTATGTCCAAATGAGGCTGCTAAAGACACTTGTATTTTGTTGCTGAAGTTTATTGTCAATTGTTTTCAAGGAGAAGTCGAAGAGCTGCAAGAAATATTTGTAAATGATTTGTTGAAGGAATATAATAGAGGAATATTGTTCTCAAATTCTAAGTTTGAATATCCATGATTTAAATGGGTAATGTGTGTTATTTGATTTATGTGTTTTATATGCCTGCGTATGCATTTTATGACTAATTGAATAAACCTGTAGTGTTCTGTAAGTTTCAATTGATTCTCTTATGAAATACTAGTGCAAGGAGTTCATAGTAGCCACACAAGGAGTACGAAGGAAGAGTCATTTTCAAACTCAAAATCTTAGAAGAGATAATGTGAAATTGTGTAGGGTGAGTGAAAAGAGTGCACATATACTCATCTGAGTATAGGATCTCAAGAAGACCCTTGCAAGGTGTGCATAGGGCCAACACTTAATCAAGTGCTAAAGAGTCTCAAGGAAACAAATGCAAGGAGTGCGTGGGAATATTTTCCAAAAATATTCAAGTGTCAATTTTTTTCATAGGAGCGCAAGGTGTGCATAGAAGACCCAAACAATTTGAGTGTTAAAGCTCAGGAGAAAGAGATACCATAATATTTGAAGGGAATAATCTTTTCATTTTCAAGGTCAAGTCGACGAGATCCGCCTGAGGAGGAGAATATCTTTCCCAACCATCAAATCTGGGAAAGTATCATGGGTGTAACCCTTGAAGTCCTTCATACTTTGCGTATTTGGAGGTTTCTGTGTGGTGTGTGCAAAGGAGGCAAGTTTTTCGAAGTCTCGGGAACCAGAGAATATTTGGACTGTCTGATTGTGGGGAAACATGTCCATAGATCCAACATTATTTGGAATTTCGTCTATCTAGATGTTTGGAGGAATTGTAGCGGAAGTAAGCAAGCTTCCTGAAGTTTCAAAGCCCAGAAAAAATCTTAACCGTTGGTGTGAAGAGACATGTGTCAACAGATCTTGGAATCTAGAGATTTGGTACTCCGGATGAAATCTAGTGCGAGGTTGTTTGGTTCAAAAACTCTTGAACACACAAAGGCCAGCGTTGATCTTGACTGACGGTCGAGGAGGGACACGTGGAGATAAGATGTATCCTCTGTTACTTCAACGTTCAGAGGTTGTGAAGGGTTGAGTTGCAAAGATATTTGAAGTCACGAAGCCTGAAGTGTAGAGTAAATGAATACCGTAGATATCGACATTCATTGGGAGCCCTAGATATTTGTCGTAGTTCGACTATTCATGAGTTCAACCTTCCTTGTGGACTATTACCTCAAGGAAGGTTTGTTTCTGAGGACTATGGCTATCCTTGAGGACTATTTATGAAAAATGGAGGTTTGTTTCCTTTCTGCCTCTACTCCTTCTTGAACTTCTTCTGGTCATCCCAAGCCTTCCGAAAACTAGGCTTTTCTCTTTGCTGCTCATATAAGCATTTTTCTTTCCTTATCATTTTTTCCATAGTCTTAGGGTCATCATACTAAATATTGTCCCCAATGGAAGGTGGTAGTCCACTCAGATACCTTTGAATTTTGGCAGTCTTATCCTTGATGAAGAGAACATATTTCAACAACTCCAAGAACCTTCATTCGTATTCATCAATGGACATGCTGCCCAGCTTGAGTTCAAAGAACTCTTTCATTTTTTTGTCATAATATCTTTTAGTCAAGTATTTATTTTTGAAATACCTCTTGAATTCTTTCCAGGTAACATCTTTCTCTTTGATGTGTTGCACCTGCACAAGTTGATCCCACCACATTGATGCTTTTCCTTTCAGTTGATACATCACAATTCTTCCTTTGTCATGAGAGGAATAATTCTACAGTTGGAAATATTTCCTCATGCCAAGAAACCATGTATCGAAATCTTCCTCCTTCTTATGTTCTCCATCAAACATAGGAGCTTAATCTTGTTCATTTCACGCTTCAGTTCATCCAATCCAAATCTCCTATGTTTCCTGATTGGAGATGGGCTTGAACTACTATGTGCCTCCTTATTGGAATGTTTCGAGGAGTGACGATGATGCCTGCTAACACTTCTTGATATTATTTTCTTCCCAGGGTTCTTGCAACTCCATGTTTTGCTTGAGTCACTCTCCTTATCCAATTTTTTTTTGATTCTTTCCAAGCTTCACATCAACTTGAAGTTGAATTCTCCCTATTGATCTCTGAATTTCATGAGCTTTCTGTTATCTAATCGATTAGTCTAGGCATCTTTTTGCAATCAATCAATGATTTTCATCATATGCCCTTCGTTATTTATCTCTTCTCCATGTCCATTGGAGTTCGATCCTTCAACTCTCAAATGGACATCCATTCTTTTTGCTTCATTCTTTGAACTGGAAGTAGTCCATGCCTCTTTCATTTATTTACACTTAGTGTCAACTCTACTCGGTTCTGGAACTCGTTAAACTCTGCAACAACAACATCCAATCAACCAGAATTTTTCAGGCCATCATTCCTTAACAAAACCCACAAAATTCATAAACCGAATCTGTTTTAAGAAACATTCATATTTCATGAATTTTCTGCGCTCTGCTCGGCTCTGTAACAATTTCAGGCCTCATCCCTTTTCTCTTATCCCCAAACCTCGCGACCACGTGATGTGACCAAGTGCTATATAAATAGGCGCTTAATCAAGACTTCGGGTTCTAAAGTCTTCATAATAAATCACAACTGACTCTCGAAGTTCTGAATTAACGAACTCGTGATATAGGGTGGATCAATGGTCCACGTCTACCCAGCATCCAACAGCTGACACTCACTATGGAATTGAAGCTTTGGGACTTCGGGTTCTAGAATCTTTCACGCTTGCTTCCCTTCCAATCTCCTGACTTTCAAACTTCTGGCTTCTCTATCCTCTGGGCCCACATAGTACAGTTGTCACCAACTAAGGCGATGGCACGTGGTACACCTAGGAAGGTCCATGTCACCCCAGGCGATGTCATCCATCCCCACCATGTCTACCCTTTCACTTCAAAACTTTGGGCTTCAAAAGTTTGTGCATCAGTACATTTCCCTTCTTCCGATTTCTGCAGTTCCAGACTCTCCCTGGATAATCAACGGTCCTTATCTCTCCTACAACCAACGGTTGAGATCCACTTTGCAATTCCTTTATTCAAAAGTGTTCACCTCTCTTCACTTCCAATCTTTCGATTTTGCGAATTTCAAAGGGTTCTCATGAATAAACCGTGCACGGATTATCAAGATACAATGGTCAAGCTCTCCCCTCATATCTACGGTGTAGATCTCTTCCAGGACCTTGAAGCTTCGGAATTCTGAAGTTTGTGCCTCATCGCACCCCGCTTCTCCCGATTTCCGAACTCCGATAGGCTTCTAGGATAACCCTCCTGCACCTTCTCTAGATATGACGGTTGTAAAGGACTCTCCTTCTCCTGAACAGATCCTACGACCCACATTACTCTACAACCCAATACCACATTTGTTGTGGTTTTATGATACCACTACTCATCTTGAGCTTCATAACATGACCAAGGTAACTTCTTAGCACTCAGGAAGGTTATGAGGTCCAAAATTAGTCCCTCCAGACACAATTTCTGCTCGAAACCTTGGGTCCAAAGACCACTTATTCGACCCATCTAGGCTTAATGTTGAAACCTTGGCTCTGATACCAATTTGTAACATCCCCGACCACCAATAGGTCGAGCAATGCTACCCCACGGAAATACATATATACATAGATATATATAACATGCATTTTAATCGAAATAAAACATATAACACAAAGTTACTGCTACCATATAGATTCAAATGTAATAGACAAAAATTCATATACGCAACATAATACATGATAACATTCAAGTATTACAAACATGCATAGCATATAAATTAAGCACAATAAGGATACTTATCTTTTCAACTAGAGTAATACCACCAACTATGTGCAGACCTTCCACGAACCTCCCAGCCTTAGACCACGTTGCTCATCACGCTCAACAGTGGGTCACCTCTGAGACGGGATGAAGCTCCACCCAAGGCTAGGGAATCCTAGACTAGGATGAGGTTACAAGAAAATTGCACAGTGCAACTGGAAGGATTGTCTCCAGGAGCCTTCTTACGCCCACTACTCACATAATCTCATTCCCCACTTGCATGTTCCACCCAGGAGTATACACCTTCACTATCACACAGTCTATCGGTTGCTTCACCTCCCTCTCAGGCTCTTGGTAATATGTCAGATCAGGAATTCTCATAGTTTCATAGCTGGTGCTAGACTCTCTCTGGGAGAAAACCAATTCCCAACAAACTCTCTCACCTAAAGAGAGATGCTCACAGGCCTCACAACCTGCCTCTTCTACCACGGGCCTAACAACCCACTTCTTTAGCCACTTTCGACTCAATTCCAGCAAGTTACGGTGACTACAACGTTAACTAGTTAAAACAACTCAGGAAAATAAAAGGAAGCGACCCAAATAGTCTAGGTACGAACTTGACTCTCTACAAGAGAGAATATGTTGGGTTCAAGGATGACACAGGTCAGTTTTCCCTCCCATTGGGTGATTGCTCAGGTATGTGTGGGTATGTCGAGGTCAAAACGCAGAGGCCAGACATAATTCACAGGAATTGGGAATGGCGAGCGAACTCCAACGCAGTTGGAATCACAAATTACTGATTCTAAAGGTGCGTGAGGGTATGCAAATGCAGACACAGAGGCAAACAGTTCAGATGCCCCAGAGAACTCAAGTGGAGTATGACAGAATATCGGAGCGAACCCCCAACATGACTAACTTCTGCAGCTTTAACTGCATGCACTTAGGTCAACACTTATCTTCCTAGAGCTGCATGCATTTCCTTTTGCACACGTTGTCTTTCCCAAGACTTAGGATAAAAACATGTCTTTTACACAGCTTTGGAATAATAATAAATTATTATTTTCAAGGACTTAAGCCCCTAAGCTTAGCCCCTCTTTCCAACCTTTCATCCCCCTTTCCCTTACCCACCTTGTGGAAGATTATTCCCCCATCACTCTTTCTTCATGGTCGGTCTACACACAGTGATGTTTATATTTTACTAATGATCTGCATAATTACATATACAAAATCAAGCTCTTGGCCTTTAACAGTTAGGCTCTCCGGCCCAATAAACACATAAGCCCACTAACTTATCAACACTCGGCTCAGCAACCTACAAAACATGTTTACAATTCATAAATATAATAGGGGCTCATCCTTGGGGATATTACAGAGTGACACTAGGGCTGGAATTGACTCAAGAGATGGAGGAATAGATGATTCATGTTAGAAAACGATTAAAGGAGGCACATGATAGAAAAAAATGTTATGTTGATGCACATAGGAATGACCGAAGTTATAAAGTGGGAGATCAAGTTTTCATTCATATTAGGCATAATAAGAGTACCATTCAGTTTGGTAAAGGGACAAAGTTGTCGCCTTGATTTATAGGACCATTTAAAATCCTCGAGAGAATTGGACTTGTTTCTTATCGTCTTGTACTTCCCTCCCACTTGCATAAAATTCATGATGTTTTTCATGTATCTATTCTACGTCATTATGTTGTTGATGAATATCACAAACTAAATTGGAAGAAATTAGAGATCTCGGATGCGGGAACCATCATGGTCAAAGCATTACGCATATTGGACTGTAGGGTCAGACAACTCAAAAATCATTTGGTATACTAAGAGGTCCAATGGGACAAGTATAGCCCATGATTTGCTACATGGGAGGATGCAAAGACCTTACAACGAGTTCATTCCTCACTTTTTTGACCAACTAGGGACTATGTTTCCCAAAGGTTGGGTGTATGTAATAACCCATTTTGACTTCGACAACTAGAATTACTTATAGTCTAGTCATATTCTTATTTTATTATTAACTGTGGAACACTATTAATTATACATTTAAAATTTTAGACATATGGACCTATGTGAATGTAAATACTATGATTTTTTATCATTATTTGAATTATGATGGATATTATGCAACCTAATTCTATCTTAATTTTTTTTTAATTTAAATTCGTTGGTACGTGGATACCTAGTTAGTGATATGATTAAATACATTTACATGATACACTCAGATGTTTGCAGTCTAAGGAGATACAACAACAGATCTAAGGAGATTCTAGATCTAATACACTCAGATGTTTGCAGTCTAAGAAGATACAACAACAGATCTAAGGAGATTCTAGATCTGATACACTCTGATACACTCAGATGATACAACAACAGATCTAAGGAGATTCTAGATCTGATACACTCAGATGATACAACAACATATCTAAGGAGATTCTAGATCTGATACACTCAGATGTTTGCAGTCTGATGCCAGTAAAATCTCTAGGAGGATCTTCTTACTACATAATCTTCATAGATGACTATTCAAGAAAGACTTGGTTATATCTACTCAAGAAAAACGATGATGTATTCAACAAGTTTCAGGAGTTCAAAGCATAAATAGAAAATCTCACGAATAAGAAGATCAAGACGCTAAGAACCGATAATGGTGGAGAATACACATCAAAGGAATTAATTGCATTCTGCAAATCGGCAAGGATTAGGAGGGAGCTAACTATTCCTCATAATCCTCAACAAAATGGTGTAGCAGAAAGAAAGAACAGATCCATTGAAGAAACTGTAAAATCCTTACTAAATGATCAAGGTGTATCCATTTTCTTATGGGGAGAAGCAGCAATGACAACAATATATGTGCAAAACAGAAGTCATCATCATATATTGAAGGACATGACACCAGAAGAATCTTTCTTAGGTAAGAAACCTAATGTGGAAAACCTAAGAATATTTGGATGTCATGTTTACTCTCACATTCCCAAGGACAAGAGGAATAAACTAGAACCTTTAGGAAAGAAAGGGATATTCGTGGGATACAGTGATTCATCCAAAGCTTATAGAATATATATTCCAAAACAACAAAAGATCGAAGTCAACAGAGACATAGCATTCAATGAGAAGATGGCCTTCAAGAAATGCATAGAATAAACTATAGAAGAAGAAGATATTGAAGAACTTAATGAAGAAAGCACCGAAAACGAAAATGATAAAAAGGAACTACCTGATCATCCTATGGAGCCATGTGAAAACATTGATTTAGATATCGTGCCTAAGACCAATAAAAGACCAGATTGGCTTGAAGCTACCTTACAAGATGTAGAAAGACTCAAGGTTCCAGATGGAACATTCAGAAAGAGTAAAATACCTAAAAGATTCTCAAGTTATGCAGCATACATGATGAAGCTTCTAGATGAAGAACCTACCACATTTGAAGAAGCAGTTCAAAAGGGAGAATGGAAAGAAGCTATGACGGAAGAGCATCAATCCATTATGGAAAATGAGGTATGGGAAATTGTACCAAGACCTACAGAAAAATTGATGGTAACTTCAAAATGGGTGTACAAGATCAAACATGTACTAGACGAAAGCGTGGATAAATACAAGGCAAGATTCATAGCTAGAGGTTTCTCCTAGAAGGAGGGAGAAGATTATGATGAGACATTTTCTCCGGTGGCTAGATATACTTCCATCAGAGCTATCATATCTCTTGTCGCTTCCATGTGATGGAACTTACATCAGATGGATGTAAAGTTAACTTTCCTGAATGGAGATATTGAAGAATAAGTATATATTGAACAACCTCAAGGGTTTGGGGTACATTCCAGAGACACTCACATTTGTATATTAAATAAATCGCTATATGGACTCAAGCAAGCTCCAAGGGCTTGGTATGCCAGAATGGACAATGATCTAACAAGACTTGGATTCTCCAAGAGTCATGTAGATCCAAACCTTTACTATAAAGTCTTGGACAATGCAACTGGAAGCCTACTACTATATGTTGATGATCTATTCATCACAAGTGAAGAGTCTCTCATCATCCAGTGCAAGAAGGAATTAGCTTCTGAATTTGATATGAAAGATCTAGGTCTCACGCATTATTACTTGGGACTAGAAGTATGGAAGAAGTGTGGTGAAGTATTCCTTGGACAAGGAAAGTATGCAATAAAGATCCTTCAGAAATTTGGAATGATGAATTGTAAGTGTGACATCCCCCCCCCAAAAAAAGGTATTTTTGAAATTTAAAATTTGCTGGGAAATTATTTCGTTTTTAGTAAATTCGAATTTTCCATTTATGGAAATTCTGAATTCGATAATTGTAATTAATTATTATGACTATTGGGAAGAGATCTGATTTGACCCAACTAAACATTTGACTATGACACTTGTATGAAAACAAAATATTTTATATTGTTTACAAGAGGACAAATGGAACAACCATGTTAAAATCAGCTGACCATGACTCCATGAGTGGGTAACATGTTGGAACTACCTCTGGGCTGATTATTACAAGTGGAAAATTAGAGATTTGGCCATGGGCAGCCCCTGAAAATCAAGGATTTAGAAAGATGCGAAAAATCCCAAGGGGGGAAAGAAAGACCTAGGCAAAGGCATTTCTTTTTTTGTTGTTGTTAAATAGCATATGTGAGGAGGCAGAACACTTCCTAGTATGCTGGGGGGGGGAAAAGAACTACTGAATACTTGTTGTTATGAACACTGATTCAGAGTGTGAGGCAAGGGAGAAGATTACTCATAGAGGAAGACATTGCTGAAGAGGATTTTCCAAGATTTCCCTCATGGATTCATGGTCAGGCTAGGGGGTGAATTGTGTAAGTGTTGGATGCCCTATTCTATGGTTGGGAGGAATGTGGTTGTTCCCTTTGTCTTCCCACGGACTGGATTCAGATATGTTAAATCTTATCCTTCTTTGTTTTGAATGATTTTTTATATCCGATATGACGCTCTGCTTGGGTTAAGTTGAAATAATTTCCATGTAGGACATATGCTCATTGTATGGAGTTTATAATCAAAGACCAAAATGTTGGAATGAGGCATCCTGAACTAGAATTCTAGGAAAAATGATCTATGTAAAATAAACTTCAAAGATTGTGTATGTCTATTTCTGAGATTTAAATTTTTGGTAGAAGTAGTTAGATACGAACGAACTTGAAGAAAGAACAGATCTACCTACAGGTGTATGTCTACCCCTGCAATTGAAATTATGGACAGAACTAATTTGTACAAATGAGCTAGGAAGGATTAGATCTATTTACAAGCATATACTTACTTCTGTGGTTGAAATTAGTAAGCAAATATGTCTGTGAATAAGTAGAAATCTGAGCAAGTCTATACACGTATTTCCATAAATTTATATCTAGATATGTAATGAATATAGATACAATTACAGTGAATAATGTGTGTAGTTTCATTAAATAAATATTTAATGACTGCAATAGGAATCCCACTTATATAGAAAGTTATTGTCATGATTTTGAATAAACAACTATGCAGCTAGGAGAAAAACTGCCTCTCGTATAAAGAAACTTATAAATCGAAAGGTCCGGAAAACCCTTTGTAAAATTTATTACAATGCCATATTAAACTGAATAATTCTTTGTTCCATTATAAGATAATACAATTGTAAATTACTCCATAAGAATGAGAATTCGAAGACGATTACAATGAACATAAATCACAAGATGATATATCTTTTAATCCTTTTTTTTTCCTGTTGCACAAAATAAACAAAAAGGAGCCNCCCAACTGAAGTAATATACATTGTATGGAGTAAAGTAAAAAACCATTAACTATGAGCATATATACAAAACTGTCCACTCAGTGATCGTGGCAGTGGACAGTTCAGAATTGGACAACCACAACATAGCATAAATAACGAACGATTCACAAGCATGTATATATGGCATTCTAGAATAAAATACAAATCGTAATCAATTACCTGGCCATTATATCTATTCATGCTGAGTCCAAAATGAATATCGCCATTCCTTTCCAAAAGGGCATATTGACAATAAACATAGGAAAGGTCAAAAGGAAACAAAATGATATGGTCTATTATAATCTGTACCAACATTCAGAACAAGATAGCCCTCGTAATCAAATTACGGGGTAGGGTGAGATCTGATTGGTGAATGATTAAACAGTCATTTACTTTGGACAAAAGACAGAGAAAAAACCTGAACATAAATTATTGTATTATAATAATTGGAGCCCAAAGGTTTAAGTTACATTGGAAATTTTTTCCCTTCCCAAGCCGATAGGAGGACTGAGGAAAATGATATTGTTGACTACATCTTAGTTGCAACACGGTCGGTTCTAACTCCTGAAGGGCTACGAAAGGGAACTCGTATACCTTTTTACACCGAGTACGCAGATGAGTAGCTAGGACCTTCGGGTAGATGGAAACCTAGAGGAATCCACCATATACGATGATCACTAAACTCTTATACGAACACAATGTAAGAAGAACGCAATTTAAGTGAAAATGTTTATAAACACATCATACCAACACTTTGGTGCTTTCCATCTGGATAGTCGTATAGGGCCGAGGGTGAAGGAGACAATACTCATTGATGGGTACCCTCGCATCAAACAAGGCCCATCATTAATGATATGTTTCAACTCTTAAAATGAATGATACAGTTGTAGTAAAAATTCTTTACACAATATTCTTTAATAATGGAAATATAGTAATCGACCAAATCAGAATTTCATTGTGTATGTGAACAAGAATAATATGTATTGTTAGGCAGAATAGAGCTTAATTCTCCCATTCAAACCAAGAGTACCCTAACTGTTGAGTCTAATCTACCCGAACTCCTTTTGTACAGAATCACTTAAGTTAGCAAAGTAAACGTAGAGGATGATCCAACCAAGTTTTTGGTAATTAACCTAGAATAACTACTTCCCTCAGACTCATGAATGCTCAGAGATGAACTTTGGCACACAACAGAGGGTTTAAAAAAGAAAACCTAGATCCTAAACCCGAATAGGTAGGGCTAACACTCCTTCTCTCTAAACAGAAGAGAATCATGAAAACCTCAAAGAAAAAGATCATTACTATAGGGTTAAGGATGGCTCCGAATGTAATGCAAGGAAGTTAGACAAAAGGAGAATTCCACAGGAAGAAAATGAAAGAAGAACGATAACTTGGCATGGACATTTTATTCCAAAAAAATTATAATCTTCCTATTGAAATAACCAGGGTATTAATGTTTGTAAGTTTAGAGAAGAAATTGCCCGGAATGTAAGGCATGTCATCTGCAATAGGATGGAGGCAACCACTAGGGCCACGATCTTCACCTCTAAACCCCCTTGACACACAGAGCCTCTTCAAAAGAAAAGAAGGAACTCTGAAGGACAAAGCCTGAACCCTCTCAAAACCTAAATGATGCCTTGTCGCCTCAAATTAATTATGGAGAGTGAGAAGGATGGGTGAGCCACGTGACCAGGGCAGGGTTGGTGTGACACTTCGAGTATAGAGCCAAGCGATTTTAGTATGACTAAAAGACTTCCTTAATGATGGTTGCAGAACTTTTAATACCCTGATAGGGAATTCCTTTCACACTTGAGGAAGGTCGCTTCCACACCCCCTGTGATAGGTCTTAGGTAGTGGTTTGATTCTCGTTGTCGTAGGTCCACTAGTGACATGACATCGAGCTTTGAATTCGATCAATATCCGATTTTATGAGCCATTAAATGACCAAGACATGGAGGCTTGCGACAGTCACTGGTCCTTAACACGACCCTTGGCTAAGTTGGTAGGAACCAAATAGATTTCCTTAGGAGTAATATTTTGAGAACACTTGGGCGCAAGCATAGTATGGATACCTATGCCAAATAGGTTGAGTGTAGTATGGATCATAAAGTCTACATTAATCACTTAGTCCCTATGCCTAAAGGTTTTAGTTCTTTTTGCTAAAGCCTTGGGGATTTCCATTATAACCTTACCACTTAAGGTAAGACACGATGACATACTTCGAACAACATGTGGTAAGGAGAATTTAGGAGTTATATAGTAAAAATTTTATGATAAAGTTCTATAACAGAGTTGTATAGTAGAATTATTATCACTAAGGGATTCCTCTCTGTCAAGTAAATTGTCTAAACAAAAACAAAAAAAATTGTATGGTATTATGAGGTTCATTACATATGGTATCAGAGCTAAAGTTACAACACTGGACCTGAACAAGGCCACATTTGTCGCTTAGTATATATTTTGATTTATGCAAAACTAATAAACCTTATTGTTACAAACATAAAACCCTTTCTATTTTTTGTTAATTATGGCATCTCAAGATGGAGCAGAAATCAGGATGGAAGGAAATCCGGAGCATAGACCTCCTAGAGATCCAAGACATAATAGTGACGGAAGCTCACCCATGGAAGTGTTGGAAACAATGAGGAATCTTATTGTTGAACTGTAGGTTTTCAAAGTCGACAATGAGAAACTAAAGAAAGCACAGTAGGAAAAACAAGAGATAAATGAAGTCCTACTATATAGTATAGTGACCAAGAAAATCCCAAAGGATGATAATAACGACAAAGAAGTCAACAAGAGATCTTCCAAGAACTCGGGACCAGAAACAAAAAGAGGAGACAGTTCATCGGAAGGTACACCTTCTGCTGAAGAAAAATCTAAAACAGACAAAAAAAGGAAACAAGTAGACCACTTGGAAGGAGAATTTAAGAAGATCAAACCAACTACCTTCGATGGAGAATCCAAGACAGGAGAAGAGGCTGAGGCATGGTTGTTGGACATCAAGAAATAATTCCAGATCTACAACTACTCCAGTAATATGAAGGTCAAAATGGCCATCTACAATCTGAAAGGGAAGGCCAACATTTGGTGGAAAGACCTGAAATTGGCCAAAGGCCTAAAGGAGAAACAATTGGAATGGTCCGACTTTAAGAAGTATTTCAAGAAATAATACCTTTTTGAAAGCTACTATGAAAGGAAAACAAAAGAATTTTACAAACTAAGACTTAGACAGATGACAATGGAAGACCTTATAAATAAATTCCTGGAACTATTAACGTTTGTACCTTACATCTGAGAGGATAAGGTAAAAATCCAGCGGTTCTTAAGTTGTTTACCACAATCCTATAGGGACATAATTGAATTTGACAACCCCAAATCATTGAGTGAAGTGTTCAGGAAAGCACGAATGTGCTACAATCAATACAAACAATGGGCATAGTTTCCTAAAGCTTGGAAGGATAAGAAACATGATCGGATGAATCAGTGAAAGAAGGGATACCGTCCAGCTCCCTATCGGAACGCAGTGAAAAGCTTCCTGAGGAAATATTATCATGCAAACCATCCAAACACACAAGGAGGCGGTAAACTGGTAAACCTAGCAACAAGAAATTTGGGGACAATCCCCAGGAACCGTTAAAGTGTTGGGAATGTGGGGAACCTCACCTCAGGAGGAACTACCCATGTTTAAGCACGACAAATAGAATTGTTGCTCATAATCTGTAGGAAGATTCAACGGTGGGTGATGTAGGCAGAAGCCTGCATCGGATTAATGCAGCCATTGACGGTCGACAAGCTGACCACCAGTCCTTTGTGGAGGAAATCAAAGGTAAAATCAATAACACCTGAATTTCTTTTTTAATTGATCCTGGAGCTACGCTAATTTATATCATTCCTGGAGTAGTAGAGGCAAATAAACTGAAGAGGTTGAAACACACAAAATCATGGATGGTATAGTTAGTGACGGGAACTAAAAGGAAAGTGGTTGACTTTGTTTCTGATTTTGAATTTAACTTAGATGGTCAAAATATAAAAAAAAATTGAATATTCTACCACTAGGATCCTACAATATGATAATTAGAATGGATTGGTTGGAAAGACACAAAGTAGTCCTAGATTGTTATACAAAGACACTTAACTATAAACATGATTGTAACACTACTAGAACAACCCAAGGTATACCAAAACCAGTATCAATTAGACAAGTCACAACAATGCAATTAAAGAAATGTATAAGAAAGGGGTGTCAAGTTTACGCCATCCAAATAATGAATTTGTTAGAAAAAGAAGATAAGCCAAAACTAGAAGATTTTGTTGTCCTATGTGATCTTAGAGACATGTTTGTTGATGAGATACCATAATTACCTCCTAGAAGGGAAATAGACTTCTCCATAGACTTACTACCTGGATCAACCCCTATCTCGAAATCACCTTAACGAATGAGTCTACCTGAATTGATAGAACTAAAGATACAACTACAGGAATTGTTGGACAAAAAGTATATCAGACCCAGTGTTTCACCATGGGGAGCACCGGTCCTCTTTGTGAATAAGAAAGATGGTAGCCTAAGACTATGTATCGACTATAGACAATTGAATAAAATGACTATTAAGAACAAGTACCCCTTACCTAGGATAAATGACATGTTCGATCAAGTAGGCGGGGCCAAAATCTTTTCAAAATTGGATTTACGATCCGGTTAGCATCAAGTCAGGATAAAAGATGAGGACATAAGAAAAACAGTCTTTCAAACAAGATATGGACACTATGAGTTTGTAGTCATACCTTTCGGACTCACTAACACACTAGCCACATTTATGAGCTTGATGAACAATATTTTCAGTCAGCACTTAGACAAATTCATACTAGTATTTATCGACGATATTCTGGTGTATTCTAAAATAGAGAAAGAACATTAAGAACACTTAAGAATCATCCTGCAAACTTTAAGGAAGCACCAGTTGTATGCTAAATTCGATAAGTGAGATTTTTACCAAAAGAAGATACAGTACCTAGGACACGTAATATCTGCAGAAGGCATTTCAGTCGACCTTGAGAAAATAAGAGCCATTATAGAATGGCCGGTACCAAAGGACGTAGCAGACATCCGTTCATTCATGGGAATCACCGGATACTATCGCAGATTCATAGAAGGATTTTCCAAAATAGCTTACCCTATCACATCATTACAAAAGAAAGGGACCAAGTTTAATTGGTCACAAAAATTTCAAGATAGTTTTAGCAGGTTGAAGGAATTATTGACAATGACACCCATATTGAAGGTAGCAAACCCAAATAAAGATTTTACCGTATGTGTTGATGCAAGTAAATAAGGACTAGGTGGTGTCCTAACTCAGGAAGGACACGTGATTTGTTATGAGTCTCAGAAATTAAAAGAACATGAACAAAATTATGTCACTCATGTCTTGGAATTGGCAACGGTAATACATGCCTTAAAAATGTGGCGACATTACATAATGGGCAGAAAATTTCTACTATTGATGTATAATAACAGCGTGAAATATCTGTTTAGCCAACCAGATCTTAACGCAAGACAAGCAAGATGGCTAGCATTCTTGAGCGAATTCGACTTCGAAGTCATACATATCAAGGGTAAGGAAAATAAGGTAGTAGATGCTCTAAGCAGAAGAGTCCATGGTTTATTTGAAATAAGTATCAATGGGGCAGATAGTGATCTGGAACAAAGAATAAGGACAACAGGTACTAACGATGAAAATTACACTAAGATAATGGCAGAATTACAAAACAGTACCACAAACTCAGAGAAACAAGATCTAAGTATCGACAAGGAGGGACTACTATGATTTAAAAACAGACTTTACATACCAGATTCGACAGAATTAAAGTTAATAGTCTTGGACGAAGTGCATAAGAAACCGTATTCTGGCCATCCAAGATACCAGAAAATGATAACAACACTTAGAAGACTATTTTACTGGCCTAATATGAAGGGAGAAATAGCAGAATAGATGGCTAGGTGCCAAGATTTTCAGTAGGTTAAGGCTGAACACCAGCATCCAGCTGACCTATTATAGGCATTACCAGTACCAGAATGGAAATGGGAGACCATATCACTGGACTTTATAATAGGTTTGCCAAAAACTCAGAAACAAAATGATTCTATTATGGTTGTAATCGATAAACTCAGTAAGTCCACACACTTTATTCCTGTAAAGTCTACTTTTAAAGCTATAAACATTGTTGAAATATTTATGAAAGAAATTTTTAGACTGCATGGTATTCCTAAAATGGTGATTTCAGATAGAGATGTAAAATTCACATCCGCTTTTTGGAAGGAATTGTTTGCAGGGCTAAATACTAATTTTCATTTCAGTGCAAGCTATCACCCACAAACGGATGGACAGACCAAAATGACAAACCAAATCGTACAGGATATGCTCTGCATGTACATAAGAACAAAACCAAACTAGTGGGAAGACTATCTACACTTAGTAGAATTTGCATATAATAATGGGTACCAAACTTCAGCTAAGTTAAGCCCTTTCGAGATATTGTACAACAGAAAGTATACAACTCCAATTAGCTGGGATAACCCGGTAGACAAACTCATCTTTGGACCATAGATTCTCCAATAAATGGAGAACATGGCAAGGAAGGAACAACAGAACTTAAAAGAGGCACAGGACAGAGAGAAGAGTTATGCAGATAAAAAAATAAGACACTTGGAATTTCAAGTGGGAGACCACGTTTATTTGAAGGTCAAAGCCTGAAAAAGATCGTTGAAGTTAGGAAACTGTTCCAAGCAGGCACTCAATTTTTGTGGGCCCTTTGAGATACTAACTCGAATTGGACCCATAGCATACCAACTTGCACTTCCAGCTAACCTAAGAATTCATAATGTATTTCATATTTCTTTGTTGAAAAAGTATGTTCATGACCCTACTCATATGATTGATTGGAACTTGGTGCAGGTGGAACCCGAATGCGAGTTCCAGGTGGAACCCCTGCGAATTATAGACCGGAGAGAAATAGCACTTTGGAACAGAGTCGTCGCTCAGGTAAAGGTGCAATGGAGGCACTTTAATATTGAGGAGGCCACTTGGGAGTTGGAGGGAGATTTGCAGAAATCTCATTCAATCTATTTCCAAGAAAGGAATGAACATTGAGGACAGTGTTTTATTGAAGGGGGAAAGGATGTGACATCCCAAAAAAATAAAATAAGTATTTTTGAAATTTAAAATTTGTTGGGAAATTATTCCATTTTTAGTAAATTCGAATTTGGAAACTTTTTGCCATTTATGGAAATTTTGAATTTTGAATTTGATAGTTGTAATTAATTATTATGATTGTTGGGTAGAGATCTGATTTGACCCAACTAACCATTTGACTATGACACTTGTATGAAATAAGAATATTTTATATTGATTACAGGAGGACAAATGGAACAACCATGTTAAAATCAGTTGACCATGACTCCATGAGTGGGGAACATGTTGGAACTACCTCTGGGCTGATTATTACAAGTGGAAAATTAGAGATTTGGCCATGGGCAGCCCCTGAAAATCAGGGATTTAAAAAGCTGCAAAAATTCCCAAGAGGGGAAAGAAAGACCTAGGCAAAATCATTGTTGTTTTTTTGGTTGTTAAATAGCATATGTGAAGAGGCAGGATGTTGCCTAGTATGCTGGGGGGAAAAAAGGAACTACTGAATACTTGTTGTTATGAACATTGTTTCAGAGTGTGAGGCAAGGGAGAAGATTACTCATAGAGGAAGACATTGTTGAAGAGGATTTTCCAAGTTTTCCCTCATCGATTCATGGTCAGGCTAGGGGGTGAATTGGGTAAGCATTGACTGCCCTATTATACAGTTGGGAGGAACGCGGTTGTTCCCTTTGTCTTGTCACGGACTGAATTCAGATATGTTAAATCTTATCCTTCTTTGTTTTGAATGATTTTGTATATCCAATATGATGCTCTGTTTGGGTTAAGTTGAAATAATTTCCATGTAGGACATCTGTTCGTTGTATGGAGTTTATAACCAAAGACCAAAATGCTAGAATGAGGCATCATGAACTAGAATTCTAGGCAGAATGATCTATGTAAAATAAACTTGAAATACTGTGTATGTCTATTTATGAGATTTAAATTTTTGGTAGAAGTAGTTAGATACAAAATGAACTTGAAGAAAGAACAGATCTACCTACAGGTGTATGTCTACCCTTGTAATTGAAATTTTGGACAGAACTAATTTGTACGAATAAGCTAGGGAGGATTATATTTTTTTATAGGCATATACTTACTTTTGTGGTTGAAATTAGTAAGCAAATATGTCTGTGAATAAGTAGAAATCTAAGAAAGTCTATACACTTATTTCCATAAATTTATATCTAGATATGCAATGAATATAGATACAGTTACAGTGAATACTGTGTGTATTTTCGTTAAATAAAGATTTAATGACTGCAATAAGAATCCCACTTATACAGAAAGTTACTCTCATGATTTTGAATAAACAACTATGCCGCTAGGATAAAACAATTGCCTCTCGTATAAAGAAACTTCTAAATCGAAAGGTCTAGAAAACCCTTCGTAAAATTTATTACATTACCATATTAAATTGAATAATTCGTTGTTCCATTATAAGATAATACAATAGTAAATTACTCCATAAGAATGAGAATTCGAAGATGATTACAATGAACATAAATCACAAGATGATATAGCTTTTAATCCTTGTTTTTCCTGTCGCACAAAATAAACAAAGAGGAACCCCCCCCGCAACTAAAGGAATATACATTGTATAGAGTAAAGTACAAAACCATTAACTATGAGCATATATGTGAAACTGTCCACTCGGTGATCGTGGCAATGGACAGTTCAGAATTGGACAACCACAACATAACATAAATAATGAACGATTCACAAGCATGTATATATGGCGTTCTAGAATAAAAGACAAATCGTAATCAATTACCCGACCACTATATCTATTCATGCCAACGCTTACTTAACTTTGGAAATCGCGGCACATGATCCTTTCTTTGACGCTTTCCATCTAGATAGTCGTATAGGGCCAAGGATGAAGGAGACAATACTCACTTATGGGTACCCTCGCATCAAACAGGGCCCATAACTAATGATATGTTTCAACTCTTAAAATGAATGATACAGTTGTAGTAAAAATTCTTTACACAATATTCTTTAATAATGGAAATATAGTAATCGACCAAATCAAATTTTCATTGTGTATGTGAACAACAAGAATATGTATTGTTAGGAAGAATAGAGCTTAATTCTCCCATTCAAACCAGGAGTACCCTAACTGTTGAGTCTAATGCACCCGAAATCCTTTTGCACATAATCGCTTGAGTCAGCAAAGTAAACACAGAGGATGCTCTGGACAAGTTTTTGGTAATTAACCTCGAATAACTACTTCCCTCAGACTCGCGAATGCTTAGAGATGAACTTTGGCACACGACAGAGGATTTACAAAAGAAAACCTAGATCCCGAACCCAGATAGGTAGGGCTAACACTTCTTCTCGGTAAACAAAAGAGAATCGTGACAACCTCAAAGAAAAGGATCATTACTACAAGGTCAAGGATGGCTCCGAATGTAATTCAAGGAAGTTAGAAAAAAGGAGAATTCCACAGGAAGAAAATGAGGGAGAACACAGAACAACAACTTGGCACAGACATTTTATTCCAAAAAAATTATAATCTTCCTATTGAAATAACCAGGGTATTAATGTTTGTAAGTTTAGAGAAGAACTTTCCCGGAATGTAAGACATGTCAATTGCAACAGCATGGAGGCAACCACCAGGGCCACAATCTTCACCTCTAAACCCCCTTGACACACAGGGCCTCTTCAAAAGAAAAGAAAGAACTCAGAAGGACAAACCCTGAACCCTCTCAAAACCTAAATGATGCCTTGTCACCTCGAATTAATTATGAAGAGTGCGAAGGACGGGTGAGCCATGTGACCAAGGCAGGATCAGCGTGACACTTCGAGTATAGAGCCAAGCAATTTTAGTATGACTAGTATACTGCCTTAATGATGGTTGCAGAACTTTTAATACCCTGACAGGGAATTCCTTTCCCACTTGAGGAAGGTCACTTCCACACCCCCTGCGATAAGTCTTACGTAGTGGTTTGATTCTCATTGTCATAGGTCCATCGGTGACACAACATCGAGCTTTCAATTCGATCAATATCCTATTTTATGAGCCATTAAATCACTAAGACCCGGAGGCTTGCGACAATCACTAATCCTTAACCCAACCCTTGGCTAAGTTGGTAGGAACCAAATATATTTCCCTAGGAGTAATATTTCAAGAACATTTGGGCCTAAGTATAGTATGGAGACCTTATGCCAAATAGGGTGAGTGTAGTATGGATCATAAAGTCTACATTAATCACTTAGTCCCTACGCCTAATGGTTTTAGTTCTTTTTGCTAAAGCCTTGGGGATTTCCATTATAACCTTCCCACTTAAGGTAATACATGATGACATACTTCGAACAACATGTGGTAAGGAGAATTTAGAAGTTATATAGTAAAACATTTATGATAACGTTCTATAACAGAGTTGTATAGTAGAATTCTTATCACTAAGGGATTCCTCTCTGCCAAGTAAATTGTGTAAACAATTTTATTTTTTTGTATGGTATTATGAGGTTCATTACATATGGTATCAGAGCTAAAGTTACAACACTGGGCCTGAACAAGGCCACATTTGTCCCTTAGTTTATATTTCAATTTATGTAAAATTAATAAACCTTATTGTTACAAACATAAAACCCTTTCTGTTTTGTGTGAATTATGGCATCTCAGGACGGAGTAGAAATCAGGATGGAAGGAAATCCAGAGTAGAGACCTCCTGGAGATCCAAGATAGATCAGTGATGGAAGCTCACCCACGGAAGTGTTGGAAATAATGAGGAATCTTATTGTTGAACTACAGGTTTTCAAAGCCGACAATGAGAAATTGAAGAAAGCACAACAGGAACAACAAGAGATAAACGAAGTCCTACTACGCAGTATAGTGACCAAGAAAAGACCAAAGGATGATAATAACGATGAAGAAGTCAGCAAGAGAGCTTCCAAGAACTCGGGACCGGAAACAAAAAGAGGAGATAGTTCATCTGAAGGTACACCTTCAGCTGAAGACAAAACTAAAAAGACAAAAAAAGGAAACAAGTAGACCACCTAGAAGGATAATTTAAGAAGATCAAACTAGGTACCTTCAATGGAGAATCCAAGAAAGGAGAAGAAGTTGAGGCATGGTTGTTGGACATCAAGAAATACTTCCAGATCTACAACTACTCCAGTAATATGAAGGTCAGAATGGCCATCTACAATCTGAAAGGGAAGGCCAACATTTAGTGGCAAGACCTGAAATTGGCCAAATGCCTAAAGGAGAAACTGTTGGAATGGTCTGAATTTAAGAAGTATTTCAAGAAACAGTGTCGTTCTAAAAGCTACTATGAAAGGAAAACAAAAATAATTTATGAACTAAGACTTGGACAGATGACAATTGAAGACCTTATAAATAAATTCTTGGAACTATTAAGGTTCGTACCTTACATCTGAGAGGATAAGGTAAAAATCCAGCTATTTTTAAGCTGTTTAATGCAATCCTATAGGGACAGTATTGAATTTGACAACCCCAAATCATTGAGCGAAGTGTTCAGGAAAGAACGAATGTGCTACGATCAATACAAATAGCGGGCAGAGTTTCCCAAAGCCTGGTAAGATAAGAAGCAAGATCAGATGAATCAGCGAAAGAAGGGATACCAGCCAGCTCCCTATCGGAATGCAACAAAAAGATTCATGAGGAAAGATTATCACGCAAACCATCCAAACACATAAGGAGGTGGTAAACTGGTAAACCTGGGAACAAGAAATTTAGGGACAATCCCTAGGAACCGTTAAAGTGTTGGGAATGTGGCGAACCTCACCTCAGGAGGAATTGCCCATGTTTAAGCACAACAAACATAACTGTTGTTCATAATCTACAGGAAGCTTCAATGGTGAGTGATGTAGGCATAAGCCTGCATCGGATTAATGTAGACATTGACAGTCGACAAGCTGACCACCAGTCCTCTATGGTGGAAATCGAAGGTAAAATCAATAACACCTGAATTTATGTTTTAATTGATTCTAGAGCTACGTTAAGTTATATCACTCCTGGAGTAGTAGAGGCAAATAAACTTAAGAGGGTGAAACACACAAAATCATGGCTGGTACAGTTAGCGACGAGAACTAAAAGGAAAGTGGTTGAGTTTGTTTCTAATTTTGAATTTAACTTGTATGGTCAAAATATAAAAACAAATCTAAATATTCTACCACTAGGATCCTACAATATGATAATCGGAATGGATTGGTTGGAAAGACACAAAGCAGTCCTAGATTGTTATACAAAGACACTTAACTATAAAGATGATTGTGACACTACTAGAACATCCCAAGGTATACCAAAACCAGTATCAGTTAGACAAGTCATAGTAATGCAATTCAAGAAATGTATGAGAAAGGGGTGTTAAGTTTACGCCATCCAAATAACGAATTTGTTAGAAAAAAAAGATAAGCCAAAACTAGAAGATTTTGTTTTCCTATGTGAGTTTAGAGACATGTTTGTTGACGAGATACAAGAATTACCTCCTAGAAGGGAAATAGACTTCTCCATAGACTTACTACTTGGATCAAACCCTATCTCAAAAGCACCTTACCGAATGAGTCTACCTGAATTGACGAAACTAAAGATAAAACTACAGGAATTGTTGGACAAAAAGTATATCAGACCCAATGTTTCACCATGGGGAGCATCGGTCCTCTTTGTGAAAAAGAAAGATGGTGCCCTAAGACTATGTATCGACTATAGACAATTGAATAAAATGACTATTAAGAACAAGTACCCCTTACCTAGGATAAATGACCTATTCGATCAAGTAGGCGGGGCCAAAATCTTTTAAAAAATGGATTTACGATCTAGTTACCATCAAGTCAGGATAAAAGATGAAGACATAAGCAAAACAACCTTTCGAACAACATATGGACACTACGAGTTTGTTGTCATACATTTTGGACTCACCAACGCACCAGCCACATTTATGTGCCTGATGAACAATATTTTCAGTCAGTACTTAGACAAATTTGTACTAGTATTTATCGACGATATTCTGGTGTATTCTAAAATAGAGGAAGAACATGAAGAACACTTAAGAATCATCTTGCAAACTTTAAGGAAGCACTAGCTGTATGCTAAATTCGATAAGTGTGATTTTTACCAAAAGAAGATACATTGCCTAGGACACGTAATATCTGTAGAAGGCATTTCAGTCGACACTGAGAAAATAAGATCCATTATAGAATGGCCAGTACCAAAGGATGTATCAGACATCTGGTCATTCATGGGAATCACCAGATACTATCGCAAATTCATAGAAGGATTTTCCAAAATAGCTTACCCTATCACGTCATTACAAAAGAAAGGGACCAAGTTTAACTGGTCACAGAAATGTCAAGACAGTTTTAACAAGTTGAAGGAATTATTGACAACTACACCCATATTGAAGGTAGCAGACCTAGATAAAGATTTTACCGTATGTGTTGATGCAAGTAAAGAAGGACTAGGTGGTGTCCTAACTCAGGAAGGACACATGATTTGTTATGAGTCCCGAAAATTAAAAGAAAATGAACGAAATTATGTCACTCATGACTTGGAATTGGCAGCGGTAATACACGCCTTAAAAATGTGGCGACATTACATAATGGGCAGAAAATTTCTACTATTGACAGATAATAGCGGCATGAAATATTTGTTTAGCAAACTAGATCTTGATGCAAGACAAGCAAGATGGCTAGCATTCTTGAGCAAATTCGACTTCAAAGTCAGACATATCAAGGGTAAGGAAAATAAGGTAGCAGACGCTCTAAGCAGAAGAGTCCATGGGTTATTTGAAATAAGTATCAGCATGGAAGATAGTGATCTGGAACAAAGAATAAGGACGACAGGTATTAATGATGAAAATTACACTAAGATAATGGTAGAATTACAAAACAATACCACAAACTCAGAGAAACCAGATCTAAGTATAGACAAGGAGGGACTACTACGATTTAAAAACACACTTTACATACAAGATTCAGCAGAATTAAAGTTAATAGTCTTGGACGAAGTGCATAAGAAACCATATTCTGGCCAACCAGGATACCAGAAAACAATAACAACACTTAGAAGACTATTTTACTGGCCTAATATGAAGGGAGAAACAACAGAATACTTGGCTAGGTGCCAAGATTGTCAGCAGGTTAAGGCTGAACACCAACATCCTTTCGACCTATTACAGGCATTACCAGTACCAGAATGGAAATGGGAGACCATATTACTGGACTTTATAACAGGTTTGCCAAAAACATAGAAACATAATGATTCTATTATGGTTGTAATCGATAAACTCAGTAAGTCCGCACACTTTAATCCTGTAAAGTCTACTTTTAAAGCTATAAACATTGCTGAAGTATTTATGAAATAAATTTTTAGACTACATGGTATTCCTAAAATGGTGATTTCAGATAGAGACGTAAAATTCACATCTAATTTTTGGAAGGAATTGTTTGCAGGGCTAAATACTAATTTGAATTTCAGTACAAGTTATCACCCACAAATAGATGGACACACCGAAAGGACAAACCAAATCGTAGAGTATATTCTCTACATGTACGTAAGAACAAAACCAAAGAAGTGGGAAGACTATCTACAATTAGTAGAATTTGCATATAACAATGGGTACCAAACTTCGGCTAAGTTAATCCCTTTCGAGGTACTGTACAACAGAAAGTGTACAACTCCAATTAGCTGCGATACCTCGGTACACAGACTCATGGTTGGACCAGAGATGCTCCAAGAAATGGAGAACATGGTAAGTAAGGTACAACAGAACTTAAAAGAAGCACAGGATAGACAGAAGAGCTATGCAGATCAGAAAAGAAGACACTTGGAATTTCAAGTGGGAGACCACGTTTATTTGAAGGTCAAAGCCCGAAAAAGATCGTTGAAGTTAGGAAAGCGTGTCAAGCTGGCACCCAGGTTTTGTGGGCCCTTCAAGATACTAACTCAAATTGGACATGTAGCATACCAACTTGCACTTCCAGCTAACCTAAGAATTCATAATGTATTTCATATTTATTTGTTGAAAAAGTATGTTCATGACCCTACTCATATGATTGATTGGAATTTGGTGCAGGTGGAACCCGAAGGAGAGTTCCAGGTGGAACCCTTGCGAATTCTGGACCGGAGAGAAATAGCACTTTGGAACAGAGTCATCGCTCAGATAAAGGTGCAATGGAAGCACTTTAGTCCCGAGGAGGCCACTTGGGAGTTGGAGGGAGATTTGTAGAAATATCATCCAATCCTATTCCAAGAAAGGAACGAACACTGAGGACAGTGTTTTATTGAAGGGGAAAAGGATGTGACATCCCAAAAAAAATAAAATAAGTATTTTTGAAATTTAAAATTTGCTGGGAAATTATTTCGTTTTTAGTAAATTCGAATTTGGAAACTTTTTGCCATTTATGAAAATTCTGAATTTCAAATTTGATAGTTGTAATTAATTATTATGACTGTTGGGCAGAGATCTGATTTGACCCAACTAACCATTTGACTATGACACTTTTATGAAAATAGAATATTTTATATTGATTGTAGGAGGACAAATGGAACAACCATGTTAAAATCAGCTAACCATGACTCCATGAGTGGGGAACACATTGGAACTACCTCTGGGCTGATTATTACAAGTGGCAAATCAGAGATTTGGCCATGGGAAGCCCCTAAAAATTAGGGATTTAGAAAGCTGCGAAAATTCCCAAGGGGGGAAAGAAAGACCTAGGCAAATGCATTGTTGTTTTTTTGTTTGTTAAATAGCATATGTGAGGAGGCAGGACGTTGCCTAGTATGTTGGGGGGAAAAAAGGAACTACTAAATACTTGTTGTTATGAACATTGATTCAGAGTGTGAGGCAAGGGAGAAGATTACTCATAGAGGAAGACATTGTTGAAGAGGATTTTCCAAGTTTTCCCTCATGGATTCATGGTCAGGCTAGGGGGTGAATTGGGTAAGCATTGGCTGCCCTATTCTACGGTTGGGAGGAACGTGGTTGTTCCCTTTGTCTTCCCATGGACTGGATTCAGATATGTTAAATCTTATCCTTCTTTGTTTTGAATGATTTTGTATATCTGATATGATGCTCTATTTTGGTTAAGTTGAAATAATTTCCATGTAGGACATCTGTTCGTTGTATGGAGTTTAAAATCAAACACCAAAATGCTAGAATGAGGCATCTTGAACTAGAATTCTAGGCAGAATGATCTATGTAAAATAAACTTGAAAGATTGTGTATGTCTATTTCTGAGATTTAATTTTTTGGTAGAAGTAGTTAGATACGAAATGAACTTGAAGAAAGAACAGATCTACCTATAGGTGTATGTCTACCCCTGTAATTGAAATTCTGGACAGAACTAATTTGTACAAATGAGCTAGGAAGGATTAGATCTATTTACAGGCATATACTTGCTTCTGTAGTTGAAATTAGTAAGCAAATCTGTATCTGAATAAGTAGAAATCTACGCAAGTCTATACACGTATTTCCATAAATTTGTATCTAGATATGCAATGAATATAGATACAGTTACAATGAATATTGTGTGTAGTTTCATTAAATAAAGATTTAATGACTGCAATAGGAATCCCACTTATATGGAAAGTTACTGTCATGATTTTGAATAAACAACTATGTTGCTAGGAGAACAACTACTTCTCATATAAAGAAACTTCTAAATCGAAAGGTCCGGAAAACCCTCCGTAAAATTTATTACAGTACCATATTAAACTGAATAATTCGTTGTTCCATTATAAGATAATACAATAGTAAATTACGCCATAAGAATGAGAATTCGAAGATGATTACAATAAACATAAATCACAGGCTGATATAGATTTTAATCCTTTTTTTTCCTGTCGCACAAAATAAACAAAAAGGACACCCCCCAATTGAAGGAATATACACTGTATGGAGTAAAGTACAAAACCATTAACTATGAGCATATATGTGAAACTGTCCACTCGGTGATCATGGCAGTGGACGGTTAAGAATTGGAAAACCACAACATAACATAAATAATGAACGATTCACAAGCATGTATATATGGCGTTCTAGAATAAAAGACAAATCATAATCAATTACTCAGCCACTATATCTATTCATGCTGAGTCCAAAACGAATATCACCATTCCTTTCCAAAAGGGCATATTGACAATAAACATAGGAAAGGTCAACAGGAAACAAAATGATATGGTCTATTATGGGGTAGGGTAATCAAATTATGGGGTAGGGTGAGATCCGATTGGTGAATGATTAAACAATCATTTACTTTCGACAAAAGACAGAGAAAAAACCTGAACATAAATTATTGTATTATAATAATTGGATCCCAGAGGTTTAAGTTACATTGGAAATTCTTTCCCTTCCAAAGTCGATAGGAAGATTGAGGAAAATGATACTATTGACTACATCTTAGTTGCAACACGATCGGTTCTAACTCCTGAAGTGCTACGAAAGGGAACTTGTATACCTTTTTACGTCAAGTACGCAGATGAGAAGCTAGGACCTTTAGGTAGATGGAAACCTGGAGGAATCCACCATATACGATGATCACTAAACTCTTATACGAAGACAATGTAAGAAGAACACGATTTAAGTGCAAATGTTTATAAACACATCATACCAACGCTTACTTAACTTTGGAACTCGTGGCACATGATCCTTCCCTTTACGCTTTCCATATGGATAGTCATACAAGGACGAGGGTGAAGGAGACAATACTCACTGATGGGTACCCTCGCATCAAATAGGGCCCATCATTAATGATATGTTTCAACTCTTAAAATGAATGATACAGCTGTAGTAAAAAATCTTTACACAATATTCTTTAATAATGGAAATACAGTAATCGACCAAATCAGAATTTCATTGTGTATGTGAACAACAAGAATATGTATTGTTAGGCACAATAGAGCTTAATTCTCCCATTCAAACCAAGAGTACCCTAACTGTTGAGTCTAATCTACCCGAACTCCTTTTGCATAGAATCGCTTAAGTCAGCAAAGTAAACGCAAAGGATGATCTGGCCAAGTTTTTGGTAACTAACCCAAAATAACTACTTCCCTAAGACTCACGAATGCTCAGAGATGAACTCTGGCACACGATAGAGGGTTTACAAAAGAAAACCTAGATCCCGAACCCAGATAGGTAGGGCTAACACTCCTTCTCGGTAAACAAAAGAGAATCATGACAACCTCAAAGAAAAGGATCATTACTACAGAGTTAAGGATGGCTCCGAATGTAATGCAAGGAAGTTAGACAAAAGGATAATTCCATAGGAAGAAAATGAGGGAGAACATAGAACGACAACTTGGCGCAGAATTTTTATTCCAAAAATATTATAATCTTCCTATTGAAATAACCAGGGTATTCATGTTTGTAAGTTTAGAGAAGAACTTACCCTGAATGTAAGACATGTCGTCTACAACAGGATGGAGGCAACCACCAGGGCCACAATCTTCACCTGTAAACCCCCTTGACACACAGAGCATCTTCAAAAGAAAAGAAAGAACTCAAAAGGACAAACCCTGAACCCTCTCAAAACCTAAACGATGCCTTGTCGCCTCGAATTAATTATGGAGAGTGTGAATGATGGATGAGCCATGTGACCAGGGCAGGGTCGGCGTGACACTTCGAGTATAGAGCCAAGTGATTTTAGTATGACTAGTAGACTGCCTTAATGATGGTTGCAGAACTTTTAATACCCTGATAGGGAATTCCTTTCCCACTTAAGGAAGGTCGATTCCACACCCCCTGCGATAGGTCTTAGGTAGTGGTTTGATTCTCGTTGTCGTAGGTCCACCAATGACACGACATCGAGCTTTCAATTCGATCAGTATCTGATTTTATGAGCCATTAAATGACCATGACCTAGAGGCTTGTGACAGTCACTGGTCCTTAGCCAGACCCTTGGCTAAGTTGGTAGGAACCAAATAGTATTTCGAGAACACTTGGGCCCAAGTATAGTATGGAGACCTTATGCCAAATAGGGTGAGTGTAGTATGGATCATAAAGTCTACATTAATCACTTAGTCCCTATGCCTAAAGGTTGTAGTTATTTTTACTAAATCCTTGGGGATTTCCATTATAACATTCCCACTTAAGGTAAGACACGATGACATACTTCGAATAGTATGTGGAAAGAAGAATTTAGGAGTTATATAGTAACAATTTTATGATAAAGTTTTATAACAGAGTTGTATAGTAGAATTCTTATCACTGAGGGATTCCTTTCTGCCAAGTAAATTATGTAAACAAATTTTTTTTTATGGTATTATGAGCTTCATTACAGTAAGTCCATGGACACTCCTATGAATGTAGATATAAGAAAAGTGAAATATCCATATTCTGATCCAGTAGACCCATCTCTATATCAACAACTAATTGGGTCATTGATGTATTTGGTAAATACTTGACCAAACATTTGCTTTGTCGTAAATACACTAAGTCAGTTCAAGGTGGAACCAAGACATGAAAATTGGATAGCTACAAAGCATGTATTAATATATATTCATGGGACAATAAACTATGGCTTGAGATATACTGCATCTAGTGATATCCAACTTCATGGATTCACAAACTCTGATTGGGAAGGAAGTGCAGAAGACAGAAAGAGCACTTCAAGTATGTGTTTCATCTTGGGCTCTGCTATGATATCTTGGGGCAGCAGGAAACAAAATTTTGTCGCACTCAGCACAGCAGACGCAAAGTATATGGAAGCATGTGAAGCATGCACAGAAGCAATATGGTTAAGGAAGTTAATCTCTGATTTATTTGATCAGATTCCAGAATCGATCATAATTTATTGTGATAATCAGAGTTGTATAAGATTATCAGAACATCTCATGTTTCATGAAAGGTCGAAACACATTGAGATCAAATACTACTTTATTTGAGATAAATTCCAGGAAGAGAGGTAAAGATCGAGTATATCCCCACTGATGAGAAAACAACAAATATCCTGACAAAACCTCTATTCAGAATAAAGTTTGCATTTTTCCGAGGGAAGATGAGGATTGTGGAAATAACTCCCTTAGTTGAATGGGAAGAAATGACTCTCCAGGTTGGGAGGGAGAACTGAAAATATTATTGAAAACTTTTATTTTGTGATTGAAAAATAGTCTAGCTCGAACAGATTCTTTCCTGTTCGGAAAGTGGATTGAGATTTCTGACGCACAATGATTTACCATTGTGGTTAACATGGGAAATGGTCCATATTGTTGATGTATAATAGACAGTGACTTCCCATTCTGGTTAACATGGGGAGTGGTCTAGGGCAGTCTCTCTTCTTGAGGGTTACTCAAGAAGACCGACCTGCCTCGCTGGACAACAATTTCTCATTGTGGTTAACATGAGGAATGGTTTGTTTTGGAGGTTGATATAGGACATTTTTTTCCTCTTCTGGTTAACAGAGGAAATGGTCCAGACAGTCATTCCTTAGGGTTTATACATTCTCTCCAGGGCGCACTTTGATTAGTGTAGGAAGAATGGCCCAGGGTAGGGAATGGTCCAGGCTCAACAATCAGGGAATGTTGGACCGCATAATACACCTTTTATTCCTTGATCATACACCATTTATCACCTCATTCTTATCTTATCCTTCCATAAAACCATTAATCTCCACCACTTTCATAAAAACATATGGGTTTACATTTCCATTTTTCAAATTATTTTTTTAAGTATTTTTAAGAGAATTTGTGACTAAATATTAGAAAATTAACATATTTTCATTATATCTCAAAGTTGGATGAGTTTTGTGATGACTACAGACATATTTGAAGATTTTCACAAAGTCAAAAATCACCACCTAGCTTCAAATTCGAAGTTTATCTTCTTTGAAGATGTGGAGATAATCATTCAAGCTCACTTCAAGGAGAAGATCATGGATAAAATATCTTACCTAAGATATTTGTGGAGGATTTGAAGGGATAGGTTGAGAGAAAAGTGGATTTGTAATTATGAGTTTGTTATCTTTATTCATGTATAAATAAGTGGGTTCTCTCCTCATTTATGAGGAGGCCTCTCTCTAGAATAGAGAATAGAATAATAGAGTGATTGAGATTTGATTCATAGTCTTGTAGCTTTGAGATAGTGATTTTCATTATTTGTCATGTATTGGATTGTTTTAATGCAAGATTTTACTTTCTCATAGTGGTTTGTCGTTTACCTTTTTTTCATGTGTTGTTGTAGATGTTTTTAAAATGCTTTCATTAGATTTAATTTACGCACTTTCATGTTTTCATAGATTAATTCTAGATTTCATGCTTTTGTAGTTAGATTAAGATTTTGCTTTCATAGTTAGATTATGTCTCATTTGATTTTGTAGATTCAGCTTTAGTCTCAAGTTTATGTAGCATTAGGATAGTTTCATTTCATAGATTAGTTGCATATTTTGTGCTTTCTTAGATTTAGATTCAACGACAATAGTTTAACATGTTTCTTTTCAATCATTAGCATAGATTAGAAATCCTCTTACCCTGCATATAGTTTGCGTACATCTCATAAGATTATGACTCCGGATTGATAATTTATGTCGCAATTACTATCATATAATTCACTTGGCATTTTGGCGCCGTTGTCAGGGAGGTGTTAAAAGGGTTAGAGTTAGATTTTATTTTTCAGTTATGTGCAATTGATTTTATTTTATGCAAAAGTGTGTTTTTATTTATACAAATTTAGCTTTTTTTTTAATTCTTGATGAGCTAACTGTGCGAATAGATAACCTGGTGACAACAGGGTCTCAGTAACGCAAAGAGTTCAAGTTTGGCGTGTTTTATTTTTACAAATAGTTTTAATTTCTTAGTTTGGATTGTGAATCAGTTTATGCTTTCATACTAGTTTGATTTTGATTTTGTTCATCTTTGGTTTTGTACTCATTTCACACTCGTTTTGCGCTTGTTTTATACTAGTTTTTCATTTTTCGTTTTTTTCTAGTATTTGGTTTGATTTTCATTAAAATGATTTTTCAATGAGCATAAGTCTAGATCAGCTCACTCAGATCCTAGCAAAAGTTGGGATCCCTTCGTCTTGGGAAGAGGAGATATTGACAACAACTGAAAACTTAATTACTCCTCCAACAACAAACGACGAATCAACATACGAAGCACTATGCACGTCTGATGATGAACAATTATACAAGCAGGAGATCGAGGAGGATAATGAGGAGTTGTGACACGATCTGAGGAGTGAAAACTATGCCTATGAAAGCATTATTGAATGATGGTTTCAAGCAGGTATCAGGTTAGATCCATTCAATTTTTCTTTTTCTTTTGTTAATTTACAATTTCAACTGTCAATTTCGCACGTTTACGTCTATTTTCGATTATCATTTGCGAAATTCACAGTGAACATATTCTTATTACTGTTGTGTTCATGGTTACATTGGATCTTTGACTACACTTGATCAATTTCTAACTTCCAATTATAAGTAGGGTAGGTAGGTTCAAAGGAATAAAACATATCAGTTTTAGTTTTTTTATGTTTTCAATAAGTATGCTCTCCTCCGTGCTTAGTGCGATCGTGAGGATCAGAAAGTGTCGTATATCTTTAACCTTTTCAGGAATGAATAAATCAATGTTTGCAAACATGCCTAATCGATTTCATCTTTAATTCACAAAGAATTTATCTCCATTTTCTCATAAATTTATTTTCTTTAATTTAATATGAACTTGAATTGTTTTTTATTTTTATTTTTTTAAATTAAGAATAATGAAAAAAAAAAAAACAAATGCTTCAAGTTAAATTAGGATTCTTTTTTTTAATAAAAATAATAATAAAAAAAAGGGTAACCATGATGTGGAAGTTAACCATGAAATGTGCACATTCCTTGACGTCTTCTTCAAGAGTAGTCTGTGTGAAGGGCAAGTGTTTTACTCCAACAAGTATCCGTTCTCAAAGTGCATTGAGTAGTGTAGACAGCAGTAGAAGCAACGAGCATTGATGGACTATATTTAATCATCATGTAATGAAGCAAACACAACTCAACCAAGAAGAATTCCAGATTTTCCATCGCTTTGTCAAGACCAGCTGCCTTCAGAAACCAGAGGAGGAATACATATGGAGTGGGAACTGTAAGATTGAATTTCAATCGCTTTAATATTGTATTCTCCACGGCCACCATCTGTTCTGATGTGTATTCTTGTGGCAAGATGCCGACGAAGTCATTAACCTATGGAGGCCAGAGTTCTTCATATTTGCAAGCTATAAGCATTGTAGTGATACCCACTAGTTGTAATTTCCCTTTGTAACAGCCTGAATAGAAAGATATTTGTAACACACCCACTACGGGAATTAATATTTTTCATATTTTTCCTTCTTTTCACTGCGGAGCATAATCCCCGAATTCCTATGGGGCTTGATGCAGACCCTACCATCCCTTATCCTTACCCATGTGATCGTTGCCTATGACCACAGGCCTTATCGAAGAGGTGCTTCCGGCTTTCACGATTTGGGAAATCGCGATGCATGTGTTCCCCTGCTCTCTTGTCTCTCGAAGTGTCGAAATCCGAAAGGAACCAACAGTTTGTCACATCTAACAATGCCTCGGATTGAAACCTGGCATCCCACCTTTCGGAGTTCTGTGTACCGGATTTTCGTGGTAGAAGAGGACGAGGGGTTCATACCCTTCGGTTTTCCGGGTACCAAAACACCAAAACCCAAATCTACATGCACTAAGCCATATCGGGATTTCACAAGTTGGGAATTCAAGACTGGCATGTACTAGGGACTTGCTTCTAGATATCCTGGGTGTCGAAATACTGAGACATCAAGACTTATCCACGCTATTATTATTCTGGGGTTTCACAAGTTGGGGTTTCACAATATGCGCAGATAGGAGGTCTCGCACTTAGGTTTCCCGAGAGCCAAAACTCCCAAGCCTGTATTCATCGCTAAGCTCATTTTGGGGTTTCGCAAGTTGGGACTTCGCGACTGGCGAGTACAAGGGAACTGACCCTTGGATTTCCCGGGTGTCGAAACACCGAAACATCCGAATTCTAGACACGCTATTCCATTTCAAGGTTTCGCAAGTCAGGATTTTGGGACTGGCGAGTACAAGAGACTTGCCCTTAGATATCCTGGGTGCCGAAACACCGAAACATCCAAACTCTAGACATGCTATGCCATTTCGGGGTTTCGCAAGTTGGGATTCCGGAACTGGCGAGTACAAGAGACTTGCCCTTAGATATCCCGGGTGCCGAAACACTGAAACATTGTATCTCATCCGCGCTATTATCATTTCGGGGTCTCGCAAGTTGGGATTTCGGGACTGTAGAGTACAAGGAAACTGACCCTTGGGTTTCCCAGTTGTTGAAACACCGAAACACCAAGACTTATCCACGCTAGACCTTTTTAGGGTTTCATACTTCAGGATTTCACGACTAGTGAGTACAAGGGAACTGACCCTTGGGTTTCCCAGGTGCCGAAACACCGAAAGACCAAACTATGAGGGAACCATTCTTGTTGGTGCAAGGTCTCCAGACTTAGGCCATAAAATCCTTCAACGAATTCTTTGGGTAATCATCCCCAGGCTTGGGGACATGACTGAAAGGCCTTCTTAACTTATCAAGCTATGAACTATGTGATAGGGGCAAGGTAAGCTTCGATATTTACTTAAACGGTAGTCCTTTCAAGGAACTCACTCTGACTCTGGAATAGTGAGGGAACCTTCCCAGAAGGAGGTGCCTTCAGGGAAATCCAACTAAGACATCGCATGAGTCAAGTAAATGGGACAGATCTCCCGAGAATGAACCCAGAATATGAACTCGTTCAATGTATATATATACATATATATATATATATATATATATATATATATATATATATATATAAACTGAATATGGCCATACAAATATAAGCATGCATCTGCCTTTTCTGATCAAACACACCAGGCAAACACTTCTATACAGAAACTATTCATGAGTGTACAACCATGAGCATGCATTTCGGGAACATTCAATTTGAAATACAGGACATAAATACTTATCAGAAAATATCAAGTGTAATGCAACTGATGAGAGGGGTTCTCGTTTCCACCCAATCGTAGGCTCAGTGACTCCAAATGGATTTACCACTAGCCACCCCTGAGCTAGACCACGATGCTTTGAGACTCAGTCTCTTACTTCCCGCTCATCAGAAGTCCAGGACAAAGGTTACTCTCCTTCTCCTCTGCTCATGACTCGGTGTATTTCCTAAAGTTCCTCTGGTTTTCATTCCGCAATTCCTATCGCGCGTGTGTGTGTGTCTGTATGATCTTCTCTCCCCCCCTTCCACACTTCTTTCCTCCTACGAGGTTGTGTGTGGCACGAAATTCCCTGTCCGATGGTCAGGTCTGAAAGCTTCTACGAATGGGCGGTTTTCCCCATCCCATCATTTACTCTTGAGGAGCCTCCCCACCTACCATCCAAGCGGGTAATTCATTTCGGGGTATGAGAGTGAGCTTTGGTTTTCCCGAGCACATACAAACCAGTACAATTTTGGTTCAGTGGAAGTTAACGTAGCCACTCCTGGCCCGTTACACCACCTCTCATCAACCATCATGGTCTCTTTTCAGCACATCCCCCTCTCAGCAGTCATGCAACATATATTCATACATCATTTACATTCCTCAGACCTTTTATACTAAGGTCCATTAATTCAAACATTCAAAATCTTTGAGTTTGCCATAGTTCTTGGCCAGTATAGTTATTTTTACAGACTAGGGGAAACAGGGTGTTACAATTCCCTCTCCCTTAAAGGAACATCGTCCTCGATGTTCTATCTATCAATATGACATGTCTGTACAGGGGTAAACAAAATCGGATATGCTTGTTTCATGGAATCTTCCATTTCCCATGTAGCCTCATCTGGGCCAAAATGTTTCCACTACACCTTGACATGTGCAATGTTTCGGTTCCTGAGCGGGGTTTCCTTTCTGTCCAGTATGCATTGAGGTTCTGGTAGGAATTCTCCCTCCTGTTCCACCTGGATCACAAACCAGTCAATTATAGGATTAGAATCATGTACATATTTCTTCAATAATGAAACATGGAAAACATTATCTGCTTTTATTGTGGGAGGAAGTGCTAGCCTATAGGCTACAGGTCCCACTCTATCTAGAACTTCAAAGGGTCCACAATACCAAGGTGCCAACTTGGCACAGGCTTCCATCCTCAGGGAACTCTTCCTAGGCCTAACTCTGAGATATACGTGGTCTCCCGCCTGGAACTCTCTTGGAGTTCTCCTTCTGTCGGTGTAGCTTTTCTGTCGGTTTTGAGTGACCTTTAGATTTTGTTTTATCTGAGTTACTTGTTGTTCCATTTCTTTCAACATGTTGAGTCCAATGGTAACTTTGTTTACGGGATTACTCCAACTAACTAGAGTGTTGCACGACCTACCATAGAGGACTTCGAAAGGACTCATCTTCATGGATTCTTGGTAGCCGTTGTTGTAGGCGAATTCCACTAGTGGCAGGTAGTCTTCCCACTTTTTGGGTTGATGCATTACATGCATCCTAAGCATGTCTTCTAATATTTGATTCACCCTTTCTGTCTGTCCATCAGTTTGAAGGTGATAGGTTGTGCTAAATAGTAACTTGTTCTCCAAACCAACCATCAGTGATTTCCAAAAGTTGGAAGTAAATTTCGTGTCTCTGTCAGACACGATCTCTTTTGGCATACCATGCAATCTAAATATCTCCTTCATGAATATGTTGGCGATGTCTATTTCCTTACAAGTTGACTTGACGGGGATAAAATGAGCGTACTTGCTCAATTTATTCACCACTACCATGATGGCGTCATTCTGTTTGGTCGAGGTTGGTAATCCGGTTATGAAATCCATGGAGATGGTTTCCCATTTCCATTATGGGATTGGTAGAGGTTGTAATAATCCTGTTGGGTGTCAGTGTTCTTATTTTACCTGTTGGCATTCTATGCATTTGGTTAAGTACTTAGCTATGTATTTCTTCAATCCAGGACAATAGAATTGTTTCCTGGTGGCCGTGATCATCTTCTGGTGTCTTGGATGGCCATTATAGGTTCCTTTGTGCAGTTCATCCATTATGAACCTCTTCAAGTCGTCACAATCTGGGATATACAACCTGTTTCTGCAAGTGAGCAGACCTCCTTCCATCATCTGGTAGCCTCCATACTTTATCCATGTGGGTTCTTACTGTAGGTACGAGGTCACGGTCTGGAAGAATGTGTCTGTCTCTTGTGCATTTCTGACTCTTTCCTTGACATTCGTCTTGCAGGTGCTTACCGCTGCCAGGTGAATTGTTTTCATGCTTCTGCTAAGGGCATTGGCCACCCTATTTTCCTTTCCCTTAGAATGTTTGATTTCAAAAACAAACTCGTTGAGGAGGGCCATCCACCTAGCTTGTCTGGCATTGAGCTTTGGTTGGTCAAACAGATATCGCAATCCACAATGGTCTATCATAAGTACCAATTTTCTTCCCAGGAGGTAATGCCTCCACATTTTCAAGATGTGTACTATGGCGGCCAGCTCTAGATCATGGGTCACATAGTTGACTTCGTGCTCATTCAATTTTTGGGATTTATAGAAGACCACACTTCCTCCTTGCATAAGGACTCCTCTAAGCCCTTCCTTACAGGTATCTGTGCACACAATGAAGTCAACTTTGGAATCGGCGATCTTCAGCACAGGTGTGTGGGTCAGTAGATGTTTCAGGGTTTGAAATCTTTCTTCACATTTTTGTGTCCACGTGAATTTTGTCCCCTTATTCTGGATGGTAGTGATTGGACACCCAATACTGGAGAATCCCTTTATAAATCTCCTATAGTATCCTTCCAAGCCCATAAAGGATCTGATATCTGAAACGTCCTTCGGGGTAGGCCATTCCATGATAGACCTAATCTTATCAGGGTCTACTGCTACCCCTTCTTCAGATAGGACATGGCCCAAGTGATCTATTTTCTTTTGGAAAAAGTCACACTTGCTAAATTTGGCATAGAGTTGATGTTCTCTTAACACTTGAAGCACAAGCCTAAGGTGCTCCTCATGTTCCTCTCTATTCATGGAGTAAATTAATATGTCATCAATAAAAACCAACACAAATTTGTCTAGGAATTTGCTGAGCACATTGTTCATCAAGCACATAAAAGTGGTAGGGGCATTGGTCAATTCGAATGGTACTACCACAAACTTGTAGTGACCATATCTCATCCTGAAGGTAGTTTTGTGGATGTCTTTGCCCTTGATTCAGACTTGATGGTACCTAGATCTCAGGTCAATCTTCGAGAAGATAGAGGCACCTCCCAATTGATCAAAAAAGTCATCGATCCTGGGTAATGGGTACTTGTTCTTTATGGTTACCTTATTGAGTTGTCTATAATCTATGCACAGTCGGAGGGTACCATCTTTCTTTTTCAAAACAATACTATTGCTCCCCATGGAGACACGTTGGGCTGAATATAGCCTGTGTCGATCATCTCTTTTATTTTTAATTTAAGCTCAACTAGCTCATGTGCGCTCATCCTGTAGGGTGTCCTAGACACCGACACCGCTCCTGGTGCAAGTTCTATTGAGAAGTCAATGTCCCTTCTCGGAGGTAGACGTGGTACCTCTTATGGAAATACATCTCTGTATTCTCTTAGCGTGGGGTGGTCTTAGAGGCTTGGTTCGTCACCTTCAATTGTTTTCAACACCTGTATTGCATATAGTGGACATCCTTTTCTGTAATACTTTCTCATTTGAAGAGATCATATTTGTCTCACTGAGACAAGTTTTTGGATCCCTTGAAGGGTTATTCTCCTTCCTTCTTCACTTACACATTCCAGGGTTTCATGGTAACAGTCCAGTTTGGATTTATGGGTGGCTAGCCAGTCCATACCAATCAACAGATCATACGATCCCAGGGGTAATATGTTAAGGGTTGCTTGGGTGGGGAATTCACCCATAATTAATTGGCAGGCTGGTATGACCTCCGCTACCCTTCTTTTGGTGCCAATGGCTAACTGTACCAACCATGGCTTGGCATTTTATGTGGTTGTATTTTACATTTATCAACATCCTTAGGGGATATATAACTCAAATTTGAACTAGGGTCATTCAAATTAGACACTAGATGGTTGGTGATCATACCTTCGATTTCCACCACTAAAGCTTGGTGGTCAGCTTGGTTATTATCCAAGGCTGCATAAATTTGCGGCACACTCTTGGCCATGTCATTGACGGTGGTAGCTTCTTGAACATTGTAAATTCTTTGGTTGTTCTGTTGTCGGTGCAGGCAGCCCCTCAGTAGACATTCTTCTCCACAACCCCAACATTTCAAAGGTTCTCTCTTTGGGTTATCAGTCTTTACTGGGGGAAATCCAGAAAGTTTATTTCCACTCAAGGAGGGAAAGTTCTACTGGTGTACACTTTGGGTTGGGAAGCTCATCCTTAAGTTCTTTTTATAGTCCTTAAATCTTGGGGATTTAAACCCCCTTTTCTGGAATCCCGAACTATTCTTCTACTTCCAGCCTTCGCGAGGTCCTGTCCGATGCCCAAGTTGTTCATAACAATATCTTGCCTTTCGGATAGTATCTTCTAGGGTCTTTGGTTCATCAAATTCAATCATGTTCTGATAGTCCTTAGGTAGTCCACTGATGAATCATTGCACCTTTGCCTTTTCTTCTTTTATGTAGGGTACATACCTTAGCAACTCGAGGAATCTGCTGACATATTCCTCTATGGTGAGTTGCCCCAGCTTAAGTTCATAGAATTCTCTAGTCTTTTCGTCAAAATATTTTTCCGACAGATACTTCTTCCTGAAGTATTTCTCAAACTGTTCCCAAGACAGGTCTTCTTCGTGAATCCCTTTTACATTCTTAAGGTCTTCCCACCAAATGGAATCCTTTCCATTCAAGTTGAAGGTGGCTACTCGAGCCTTCAAGTTTTATGAGAAGTCATGGACTCTAAAATACTTCTTTAGTCCAAGAAGCCAGGCCTCCACTTCCTCTCCCTTCTTTAGTTCACCATCAAAGGAGGGTGGTTTGGCCTTCTTGAACTCTTAGAGATTATAACTCTTNAATGAGAACTAGTTCTGCTGCTAGAAGATCCCTCCGAGTCGCCAGCTTACTTTCCAGAAGAATCATCCGACGCTTGTCCCTTATATCTAGGGTGGACCTTTCACGAGGTGATCCTCTCAGTGTGGCCACTAACATGACCACGTTTCTGTGTCTCAGGTTCATGATGCAATTGCCTTTGTATTTCGGATAAGCTCTGTAGTAAAACTTCATTAATTTCCATTTGTTTCTCTTGCTCTTTTTTCATCCTTTCGTTGTCAGCCTTGTAGCTCTGTAATTCGACCATGAGGCTCCTCACAGTATCAGCTAGATTTGGAGGGTTCCCTACCGCCCTCCTTTCGTCAGACTCTTCGTCTCTATTATGGGAGCCCTCCCCCACTTCATGGTGAGTCACCATTCTATACATCTGAAATTTCCTGCAGTTGATCATCCTCTTGTGTGCCAAAGAAAAATGCTTGTTGTTGGTCAATATTTATATATATTCATAACCCGCACAATATTTATATTTTTCACATGCATACACACAATAGGGGTTTTTCATTCTTAACTTCGAATTTTGATTAAGGGAGGTTAAGATAGAGGGTTACTCCTGTTAAGAGTGCTTCGAATGGAGTCTTTGTGCAACCCGTTCATGAGCCCAAGCAGGCCAAGTGTTGTAACCATGCTCTGATACCAATTTGTAACACACCCACTACGGGAACTAATATTTTTTGGCTTTTTCCTTCCTTTCATCGAGGAAAAGAATCCCCAAATTTCTATGGGGCCTGATGCAGACCCTACCATCCCTTATCCTTACCCATGTGATCGTTGGCTATGACCATAGGCCTTACCGAAGAGGTGCTTCCAGATTTTGCGATTCAGTAAATCGCGATGCATGTGTTCCCCTACTCTATTGTCTCTCGAAGTGCCAAAATCCGAAAGGAACCAACAATTTGTCACATCTAACAATGCCTCAAATTGAAACTCGGCATCCCACCTTTCGGACTTTCGCGTACTGGGTTTTCACGGTAGAAGAGGATGAGGGGTTCATACCCTTCAGTTTTCCGGGTACCGAAACACCGAAACCCAAATCTACATGCGCTAAGCCATATCGGGATTTCACAAGTCAGGAATTCGGTACTGGCGTGTACCAGGGACTTGCTTCTAGATATCCCGGGTGTCGAAATAGCAAGACATCAAGACTTATTCACACTATTATTATTTTGGGGTTTCACAAGTCGGGGTTTCGTGATATGCGCAGACAGGAGGTCTCACACTTAGGTTTCCTGGGAGCCGAAACTCCCAAGCTCGTATTCATCGCTAAGCTCATTTCAAGGTTTCGCAATTTGAGACTTCACGACTAGCGAGTACAAGGGAATTGACCCTTGGGTTTCCCGGGTGTCGAAACACTGAAACATCCAAACTCTAGACACGCTATGCCATTTTGTGGTTTCGCAAGTTGGGATTTCGGGACTGGCGAGTACAAGAGACTTGCCCTTAGATATCCTGGGTGCCGAAACACCAAAACATCCAAACTCTAGACATGTTATGCCATTTTGGGGTTTCAAAAGTCAGGATTTCAGGACTGGCGAGTACAAGATACTTTCCCTTAGATATCCTGGGTGCCGAAACACCGAAACACCATATCTCATCCGCGCTATTATCATTTCGGGGTCTCACAAGTCGGGATTTCGGGGATGGCAAGTACAAGGAAACTAACCCTTGGGTTTCCTAGTTGTCGAAACACCGAAACACCAAGACTTATCCATGCTAGACCTTTTCGGGGTTTCATACTTCAAAATTTCACGACTGTCGAGTACAAGGGAACTGACCCTTGGGTTTCTCGGGTGTCGAAACACTGAAATACCAAACTATGAGGGAACCATTCTTGCTGGTGCAAGGTCCCCAGACTTGGGCCATAAAATCCTTCAATGGATTCTTTAGGTAATTATCCCTAGGCTTGGGGACATGTCTGAAAGGCCTTCTTAACTTATCGAGCTATGAACTATGTGACACGGGCGAGGTAAGCTTAGATATTTACTTAAACGGTAGTCCTTTCAAGGAACTTACTCTGGCTCTGGAATAATGAGGGAACCTTCCCAGAAGGAGGTGCCTTCGGGGAAACCCAACTAAGACATCATGTGAGTCAAGTAAATGGGACAGATCTCTCGAGAACGGACCCAAAATTTGAACTTGTTCAATT
>ML779555.1:1431392-1450850 GCA_009831015.1 Picea engelmannii
ATATATATATATATATATATACATACATACATACATACATACATACATACATACATACATACATACATACATACATATATATACATATATATACATATATATATATATATAGATACATACATACATACATACATACATACATACATACATACATACATAGATATATATATATATATAAACTGAATATGGCCATACAAGTATAAGCATGCATCTGCCTTTTCCAATCAAACACACCAGGAAAACACTTCTATACAAAAACCATTCATGAGTGTACAACCATGAGCATGCATTTAAGGAACATTCAATTTGAAATACAGGACATAAATACTTATTAGAAAACACCAGGTGTAATGCAACTGCTGAGAGGGGTGCTCGTTTCCACCCAACCGTAGGCTCAACGACTCCAAATGGATTTACCACTAGCCACCCCCGAGCTTGAACACGATGCTTTGAGACTCAGTCTCTTACTTCCCACTCATCAGAAGTCCAGGATGAAGGTTACTCTCCTTCTCCTCTGCTCATGACTCACTGTATTTCCCGGAGTTCCTCTGGTTTTCCTTCCGCGATTCCTGTCGTGTGTGTGTGTGTGTCTGTATGCTCTTCTCTCCCCCCCTTACACACTTCTTTCCTCCTATGAGGTTGTGTGTGGCACGAAATTCTCTGTCTGATGGTCAGGTCTGAGAGCTTCTACGGATGGGCGGTTTGCCCCATCCCCTCATTTACTCTTGAGGAGCCTCCCCACCTACCATCCGGGCAGGTAATTCATTTCAGGGTCTGAGAGTGAGCTTTGGTTTTCCCGAGCACGTACAAACTAGTATGATTTTGGTTCAGTGGAAGTTAACGCAGCCACTCCCAGCCCCATTCATCACCTCTCATCAGCCATCGTGGTCTCTTTTCAGCACATCCCCTTCTCATTAGTCATGCAACATATATTCATACATCATTTACATTCCTCAGACCTTTTATACTAAGGTCCATTATTTCAAACACTCACAATCTTTGAGTTTGCCATAGTTCTTGGCCAATATAGTTATTTTTACAGACTGGGGTAAACAGGGTGTTACAATATCTATCGATGATGTTCACAGTCAGATAGAATGTCTCTGGCATCCAGTCAAATTTTAGATGCACCTCTATCAACCAATCAATGAGGATTTCCCTCATATTCTCATTGATTTCAATCTGCTCTGTAATATATTCTAGAGGTCGCTCACCATCCTCGTTTCCGGAGTCTCATCATCAATCGTTCCCAAACAAATCACAAATTCAGTACACAATTGCAAAGGCATATATATGGATGTGCCACTGATGTAGCGATTTTCCCCTTAGATGAGGAGAAAGTTGTTCAAGCATTTACAGATCTTCGGATGTGTCTCACGTTTTACAGAGATTTTGTGGATACATATGCAACCATTTAGAAACATATTGATATTGAGATCTGTAAATAAATATGGAAATCCCTCGAACAGGCTCCTTCTCTATTGCACACGAGATCCTCCTCAAATCGATCTTGAATGGTGAACGGGAAATGCGACAATTCTGAGACTCAACGGATTACCTCTTCTCTATCCATGCCCCGACAAGATCTCTCTCGGTTGAATTGGCAAGCAGAAGGGATCCATATTGACACTAATGATGGAATGATTGACGGAGGAAATGGAAAAACGACTTGAGATATTATTTAATTATAAAATGGTAAAGATATGTTGTTTTGAGCGATTCTTGTCGGGATCGGTGGCATCTTCTTTTACGGTAAAGAAGCTAGCTGCAGAAGTTTTACAAAGATTTCTCCATGTTCTGAGTATAGGTACGTTATGACTGTTTTGTTGTGAGTCTATATAACAGAGAAAATCTATCTCCACTATTTATTTTTGATATACGGTTCTAGAATCGTGAATGAAGTCTGATTTCTAGAAGTAGTTTGTCAAATAATGGATTTGACCAGAACTGAGAATATCATAAAGTCTCTATGAAATACATACAAAATTGCTTCAATACCTTTATGAGCTATTGCTATCGCCATTTGATACAATTAGTTTTAAGAGTTGGGATCTATTACTTGTAGGGTAATTGTGAAATTCCCCAGTTCTTGATCACTTCTGTAGTTTTTGTTAAGAGTTTTGTGATATTTGCGATGGAAAGGATTACAATCAAGCCATTAACAGTAGGTCATGGAGCTTTGTTTTTTTTATGAATTAAGTATCAATTCTCATGCCCAGATGAGGATTTAGGCTTTACCACATTTAGGAGACTACTTAGAGGAGGTACCCAGTTTTGCAAATCCTCTGATGTAGAACAAGTATATTCATCCTGGTGAAGGTTTTTTTTGTCACTGAGAGTGATATAGTTATGTCCTAGGCTCAATACCATTATCAGAGATATTGTAGATGGTCTCTGGTTTCAGTATGGGGTAAGGGATATCAAGGGAATTAAGTCGGGTTATTGTGGGTTCTATTTATCTAAACCTATGGTTTTGAATCCCAAGTTGGTGCATAATTGGCACAAGGAAGGGGGGACAGTGCTCGAGAGATCAAGAGGGGGCTTTGATCTACACAAGATAGTTGATGACATCGAAACCCATGGTTTTAACCAAGTTTACATCATTGGTGGGGATGGAACCATGCGGGGGGTAGTCAATATATTTGAAGAGATCAAGAGGAGGAAGCTTAGGGTTTCCAATGCTGGGGTTCCAAAGACTGTGGATAATGGTTTGGGCATCATTGACCGGTCCTTCGGTTTTTAGAAAAGCAGTTGAGGCTTCACAGAATGTTGTCAATGTAGCCCATGTGGAGGCCAAGAGCGCAGCCAATGAAGTATGGCATGAATATTCTTCTTGGGGACTTAATGTTGGAGGTCCGGGTTAGTTCTTTGCTGTAAAAAAATGCATCTTTATTGATGCTAACATTTCCTAATCACACGATTTTCAATCGCTTTATGTGGGATTATGCAAGACAGTCAGATCTAATATTATTATTAAAACATTTTGCAAAGAATGCCAAGGAATGCAGATTCAACTTTAATTTCGAGTGTTTTGTTTTTTTTCTCTTTTGCATTTTCTTTTGGTGTGTATTATCAGAATAAAACAAAAACCATAAAAATTATAAAACCACACAAAAAAAGAAAACATTATAAAAATCAAAACATCACAAAATACATAAAAATTATAAAACTGCCAAATCACAAATGGATTTTTCAACAAATTTCTGAAAACAATGCCAACACATGCATTTACGCTTAAACACTAATTTGTTTTTTTGATAGAAATTGGGAGAAGCATCTAGCACGCAACAACAACAGGTAAAAACATATTTTCTTTTGTTGTGTTCGTACTTCTTTCTCCATGATTATGTTTTTTGAACTTCTCACAAGTTTTCATGCAGGAATTGGTACTAAGCTTTTTCAGGTTCATAGCCGATCGCATCTCATGACAAAGTGATTTTCAAGAATCACAAACTCTTTTCATGAAACATGCCTTGTTGGACACTTTGAAGGAATTGATCTTCATGCATCTCATGATGTTTGCAGTTACACAAGAAACTGTTCATAAACCCATTTGCGTTATGAATACCTGCACTTCTCCTTCCAAGTTTATTCATCATCCATGCTGGAGTCTGCTATGTCATTTCCTTATAAGTCCTGGATTCACATATGCCTATCTTTCTAAGTCGCATACATCTTTTTCCTATTTTCCATTCATTTTGCCTTGCAAATAAAACCATTCAGTTTCTTTTTTGACGACTACATTACCCTGCTTTCTTTTTCATACACACTATTGCTACCGAGGCCTTTTCATCTATAGTCCTACCAATCATTTTTACAAACTCACATTGATTGATGTGGGATTCCTTAAGGCCAACCTTTCAACAAGTCTTGCCGCATCGACCTCAGAACCTTATCTGGGATATAGACTAGAGTTCCTTTTGAGTACCTAGAGGCTTGCATGCCTTAATGTCAAGTTCTCTTGCTAACAATCATGGGAATACATCAATGTCCCTTGATCGCTGGATCTTGCAAGTGTCTCGACATCAACACATCTATTCGCACTTCGCAAGATATACTCGGGTACCTTGGCACTCATTAACATCAATGGTGAGTTTGCCTCACATTGGTTAACGACATTCATCAATGGTCGGTAATCCAATGACTTCTCTTCATGCTCGACATCGACACATTCATTCGCATGACTAGAATTGTACAATCGGGTTTCACAACAGGTGAAGGCTATACACTTTTCCATGACTCCTCAACAGTTACACCAACATGACTTCGGCTATATGAGAGTACTACAGTTCCACTTTCATACTTCCTCTTTTCCATGATTCATCAGCAGCAGTTCAGATTCCTCCACTTCATATTCTCTGATCCAGTAGTTCTAGCAGTTGTAGCTACAATATCATTCACCTTTCACATGATCATACATCAGTGACATCTTCCATGCTCCAGCAACCGCATCGGCCATATTTCTATTGCATAGTTCATCAACTTTTTGGGTAAGTGGAGGTATGTTCTTTTCTAATCTTTATTCATGCAATTCCTTAAGTGCTAAAAATAGATAATTTTGGAAAATTACCTTACCTTAGTCTTCTCCTTTTCCTACACATACCACATCTTTAGTTGGGGGGGGGGGGCGTGGGATATTCATTTCATAATTCCATTTACATATTCATCATCTCATTTTCCATTTACCAACATGTTTTTCCCAAACTATGCCTCGTTGCATTTTGATTCAAAAAATATTGCTATATACATTGGCATGATTCAAATATGAAGAAAAAAGGGCTTTCTAAGTACATTGATGACTTATCATTTCTAGTACATGCATGTTTCTAATATTATGAATTGCAGCAAGAGAATAAGTAAAAATGAATAAATGTTGTTAACACAAGAACCAACATTTGTCATATTGATGGTTGTCACACAAGAACCAACCATAAGAAAATTAGCTGCCACTCATGTATCATTCAGCATGAAATGATTTATTATTACACATCATCATCATGTAAAGCCACAGCTAAGATGCCAAAAGCCTAAATAGAATTCATGCAAAGTTGCATGAGGACATGCAACAAGTTTAGTTGGGGGGAATGTTGGACCGCATAAATACACCTTTTATTCCTTGATCATACACCATTTATCACCTCATTCTTATCTTATCCTTCCATAAAACCATTAATCTCCACCACTTTCATAAAAACATATGGGTTTACATTTCCATTTTCCAAATTATTTATTTTGAGTATTTTTAAGAGAATTTGTGACGAAATATTAGAAAATTAACATGTTTTCATTATATCTCAAAGTTGGATGAGTTTTGTGATGACTACAGGCATATTTGAAGATTTTCATAAAGTCAAAAATCACCACCTAGCTTCAAATTCGAATTGTATCTTCTTTGAAGATGTGCATATAATCATTCAAGCTCACTTCAAGGAGAAGATCATGGATAAAATATCCTATCTAAGATATTTGTGGAGGATTTGAAGGGATAGGTTGAGAGAAAAGTGGATCTGTAATTTTGAGTTTGTTATCTTTATTCATGTATAAATAAGTGGGTTCTCTCCTCATTTAGGAGGAGGCCTCTCTCTAGGATAGAGAATAGAAGAATAGAGTGATTGAGATTTGATTCATAGTCTTGTAGTTTTGAGATAGTGATTTTCATTATTTGTCATGTATTGGATTGTTTTAATGCAAGATTTTACTTTCTCATAGTGGTTTGTCATTTACCTTTTTGTAGTGTGTTGTTGTAGATGTTTTTAAAATGCTTTCATTAGATTTAATTTACGCACTTTCATGTTTTCATAGATTAATTCTAGATTTCATACTTTTGTAGTTAGATTAAGTTTTTGCTTTCATAGTTAGATTATGTCTCATTTGATTTCGTAGATTCGGTTTTAGTCTCAAGTTTATGTAGCATTAAGATAGTTTCCTTTCATAGATTAGTTGCATATTTTGTGCTTTCTTAGATTTAGATTCAATGACAGTAGTTTAACATGTTTCTTTTCAATCATTAGCATAGATTAGAAATCCTCTTACCTTGCATATACTTTGCGTACATCTCATAAGATTACAACTCCAGATTGATAATTTATGTCGCAATTACTATCATATAATTTGCTCGACAGGGACAGACATTCCTTAGGGTAGATTCATTTTCTCTAGGTTACACTTTGTTTAGTGTCGGAGGAATGGCCCAGGGTGAGGAATGGTCCAGGCTCAGAAATCAGAAACAATTATTCTTCCTTGTTTGAGAAGAATAGGGCAGATATCCCATTGTTGATGTTTTATACCGAGGGAAGATATTCTTTCAAATCTCACAGATGTGAGTGAAAGATTGGCCCAGATGGTTCAATTTATTTTAACAATATTTTATGTGCAAGTTGTCATCAGATGATTGTTATGGAGACTGCCTGTCTCCAAACAATAGAGATATACTACTGTGGTGGATATGTTCCATTGTTTGTGACTATGTGCCACGGTTTGAGTAGTTGTGTACTACCGTGGATAGACACAATTGTGTTCTATCAATTGATATTGTACCAGCTATCATAGGAGATTATTCAGTTGGATAATAATGACGATGCTCATGATACTACCAGTTGAATGGTCTGTTTTTTCTCAAGACCATACCTCCCTAGATAGGAGGGAGTGTTGATATTATGGTAGCTTCAAGAGGTATGAACCTCTATTGTGACCTTTGACAAGATTAGAATGTTCTAGAAGGAAGCAAAGAAATGAAGGAAACCCTAGACAAGATGTCGGTTGCATAAATATAATTAATATGAATTAATTAGTACCTAGAAGGAGAAGTTGGCCCAGGCAAGCCTGACAGAACTACTATAAATGCAGGGCACCAGACTCTCATTATTCACACTTCTCAGAATTGCAGAGAGTAGTTTTGTGCGCAAGTCCTAGTGAAGGTGTTACGTCAATTTTTGGGTTGGACTATCTGATCAGCTTGGTTACTTCTTGCTTGGTGCATTAGCCTCTCTTGGCTATTGGATTACTACCAGGATTATTTTCTCTATCAAGGTCAAGGTGCTTGGAGGGTGGCTTCGACCTATGGTTGGGTGACAAGGGTATTGTCAATGGTAAAATGAGCACAATCCTTCATATTCTAACAATCTCCTGCATGAACTCTAGTTTGTTCTTTAGCTATACCATAAAATCGATGGAATTCACCCACAAGATTAAGGTTTTCCCTATGAGATACCTGATCATGATTTGAAAACTTGTTTTGATAATCAATTCTCTCTCAGATTAAGGCAACCATTTTATTTTTATTAACATCGACTATTTCATCAAAGAAATTCAATGTAGGTTTCATCAATCACTTCTTCTACAGATATTTCATCAAACATGTGGCATGCATCCTTGTGAATATATGAAACTTCATTGGTGGAAATATTAGTTGACTGTGACGTCCCCAAAAATAAAATAAAAATTATTCTTGAAATTTAAATTGTTGGAAATTTATTCCCATTTTTAGTAAATTCGAATTTGGGGAATTTTTGCCATTTATGGCAAATCTGAATTTCGAATTTGATATTTGTAATTAATCATTGTGACTGTTGGGTAGAGATCTATTTGGACTCAACTAACTATTTGACTATGACACTTGTATAACAACAGAATAATTATATTAATTACAGGAGGACAAATGGAATAGCCATGTTAAAATCAGCTGACCATGACTCCATGAGTGGGGAACATGTTGGAACTACCTCTGGGTTGATTATTACAAGTGGAAAATCAAAGATTTGGCCATTGGAAGCCCCTGAAAATTAGGGATTTAGAAGGATGCAAAAATCCCCAAAGGAGGGAAAAAGACCTGGGCAAAAATGGCTAAAGAGCATATGCAAGGAGGCAGGACGCTGCCAACTATGCTGGGGAAAATATTTTGAGTTCTCTTGCTGTTATGAACACTATGGATTGAGTGTGAGGCAAGGGGAGTCTGTTGAAACGGAAAGACATTTGTGGAGGAAGAGGTTCCAAGTTTTCTCTCATGTATTCATGGTCAGTCTAGGGGGTGAATCGGACACGTGATTTGGTTGTCCTATTCTACGGTTGGGAGGAGCATGGTTGTAACCTTTGTCTTCTCACAATCTGGTTCAGATATGTGCTCTACTTATTCTCTGTCTAAATGATTTTATATCTGATGCATTGTATTTGTTAAATCAGAACTGTAACAATTTCCATTTTTTGTTCGAATGTTTCATCCGATGTCATGTATTTATCAAATCCGAACTGAAATAATTTCCATTCTCTGGTGAATGATTCAATCACGGATGTAATGCATCTACTAATTTTGATAGATAATATTTCGTAGGAGAAATCAAGTTGAATTCATGAAACCTAAAGACTGATAGAGAATATAGGGAAAATCTAATATCGAATGACCCCCTTCTTAACGAACGATAGAATTGGGTCGTTTTGTATGATAGTTGAAAGGGTTATGCATGGATAAATCCTGGAAGAAAATTTCCTCTAAATTAGATCCACTACTAGTTTCTTTCCTTATTTGTCCTCTGAGTCAATTCAATGTTGAGATTTGCATGTTAGGAGGGGAGGTTATGATGTATTTTTCAATTTAGCTAACTGTAAAAATAATGCCAGGACAACTTTCTGAGTTTGAAAACTATACTGCTTTTCCTATTCATTAAACAGACTGTGTAGAAAATAGATCTGTAGCTGAGGTATGAAGATCGACTACTATACCATTTTCCCTTACAATTCGTGAAACTAACCCGTATAAAGGTATTTCGAACAAGAGAATACAGAAACAGAAAGTTATACTATATAAATTGCAATGGTAGATCTATTAGATGAACTACTTTAATAGTAAAGGAATCCCGGATGCACCTTTCTTATTTCAGAATTTTTTCCTTTGGTCAAGGTTGTACAACTACGGTTATTCATATTTAGACTTCCATGTTTTAATAATATTGCACAAACAAAATGAAAACAAGAAGTGCCAAGTCATGAGATCCTGAACCCCGAAATCCTGAAGTGTTGGTCCCACTTTCTTTTCACGTTCAGAATTCTGGAATTGTTGTGTGTTGATGTTTGGCTTTTGAAGTCGTGAAATCCCGAACCCCGAAATCCCGAAGTGTTGGTCCCACTTTTTTTCATTTTCAGAATTCGGGAGTTGTTGTGTGATGATGTTTGGCTTTTTAAGTTTCGAAATCCCGAACCCCGAAATCCCAAAGTGTTGGTCCCACATTCGTTACACTTTCGAAATTCGAGAGTTGTTGTGTGTTGATTTTTGGTATTTGAAATAATGAAACCCCGGACCCTGAAACCCCGAAGTGTTGATCCCACTTCCTTTCACCTTTCAAAATTCAGGAGTTGTTGTGTGTTGATGTTTGGTAATTGGAATAGTGAATCCCCGAACCCCGAAATCCTAAAGTGTTGGTCCCACATTCGTTACACTTTCGGAATTTGGGAGTTGTTGTGTGTTGATTTTTGGTATTTGAAATAGGGAAACCCCGAACCCCAAAACCCTGAAGTGTTGGTCCCACATTCTTTTCACTTTTTGGAATTCAGGAGTTGTGGTGCGTCGATGTTTGGCATTTGAAATCACAAAATCCCAAACCCTGAAACCCTGAAGTGCTAGTCCCACCTTCCTTTCACCTTTTCGCAATTTAAGAGTTGTTGTATGATGATGTTCGGCATTAGTAATCGTCAAAACCTAATTGACCTCTGTTTTTCCACAAAACTGTAGTAACATTGTAGGAATTTTGTTATAGGAACAACTCTATTTATAAGGAATGGACTGGTAGAATTGATGGAGGATTTTCATTTAGCACAGAGGTAGAATAGAAATAACCAATTTTTTTAGCGCAATTCTTTCTAAGAGTTTTGCTCGCCATGAGACCATACACTTTAAATTTTCAAATTTTCGTAATTAGACTATTGTTTAATGGCATAAACCATAGAGGACAAAAGGGATCCTTCGAAGTAAACTAGACTGGTGTAATAATGACGTTATGGATAGAAATGAATTTTATCTTCTCTTAGTTTCCAAGCTTAAACGAAATTGAATTATGTCATAGAAAATTATTTTTTTTATGGTGAATTTGAGGTCCATTACATATGGTATCAGAGAAAAAAGTTACAACACTGGGCCTGAACAGGGCCACATTAATTTCTTAGTATATATTCTGAATTATGAAAAAAACTAATAAATCTTGTGGTTACAAAACATAAAGCTTTTATGTTCCGTGTTGATTATGGCAGCTCAAGAAGGTGCAGAAATCAGAATAGAAGGGAATCTGCAGCAAGGACCTCCTGGAGATCCAAGACAGAATAGTGATGGAAGCTCACCCATGGAGGTGTTGGAAACAATGAGGAATCTTATTGTTGAACTACAGGTTTTCAAGGCCAACAATGAAAAATTGAAGAAGGCACAGCAGGAACAGCAAAAGATAAATGAAGTCCTGTTGCGTAGTATAGTAACCAAGAAAATCCCAAAAGATGATAATCATGAGGAGGAGGTCAGGAAAAAGGCCTCCAAGAATTCTAGTATGAAAACAAAAAAAGGAGACAGTTCGTCTGAAGGGACACCTTCAGCTGAAGACAAAACTTTGCCAGATCGNNCTTGAAGGAGAATTTAAAAAGATTAAACCAGCTACTTTTGATGGAGAATCCAGGACAGGAGAGGAATTCGAGGCATGGTTGTTGGACATCAAAAAATACTTCCAAATCTACAATTATTCCAGCAACATGAAGGTCAGAATGGCCATCTACAATCTGAAGGAGAAGGCCAACATTTGGTGGTAGGAACTAAAATTGGCCAAGGGCCTAAAGGAGAAACAATTGGAATGGTCTGAATTTAAAAAATGTTTCAGAAAACAATACCTTTCTGAAAGCTATTATGAAAGGAAAACAAAAGAATTTTACGAGTTACGACTCGGACAGATGACGATGGAGGACCTTATAAATAAATTTCTGGAACTACTAAGGTTCATACCATATATCCGGGAGGATAAGGTAAAAATACAATGATTCTTAAGCTGTTTACCACAGGCCTACTGGTACAGAATTGAGTTTGACAACCCCAAATCCTTGAGTGAGGTATTCAGGAAAGCATGAATGTGCTATGACCAATATAAACAACAGGTAGAATTTTCCAAGACTTGGAAGGATAAGAAGCAAGATCGAATGAACCAGCGGAAGAAGGGATACTAGCCAACTCCTTATCAGAATGCAACAAAAATTTTCCCAAGGAAGGATTTTCACTCCAATTATCTGAATACACAACGTAGCGATAAACCGATAAACCTGGGAATGAAGAAGTTTGGGGACAACTCCTGTGAGCCACTAAAGTGTTGGGAGTGTGGAGAGCCTCATCTAAGGAGGAATTGTCCATGTTTAATTGCAGCCAACAGAACGAATGTTCACAATTTGCAGGAAGCCTCGACAGTGGGAGACGTGGGCAGAAGTCTACATCGGATAAATGCAACCATAGATGGTTGACAAGCTGACCACCAGTCCTCGGTGGTAGAAATCGAAGGTAAAATCAATGACACTCGAATCTTTGTTTTAATTGACCCTGGAGCTACGTTAAGTTATATTACTCCTGATGCAGTAGAGTCGAATAAACTCAAGAAATTGAAGCACGCAAAATCATGGCTTGTACAACTAGCGACAGGTACTAAACAAAAAGTAGTTCACTTTATTTCTGATTTTGAGTTCAGCTTAGATGGTCAAAATATAAGGACCAATCTGAACATCCTACCACTAGGATCTTACGATATGATTACCGGGATGGATTGGTTGGAACAACACAAAGCAGTACTAGACTGTTATACAAAGATACTTAGCTATAAAGATAATTTTGGCACTGTTAGAACAGTCCAAGGCATACCAAAACCTGTATCAGTTAGACAAGTTTCAGTGATGCAACTCAAGAAATGTATTAGAAAGGGATGTCAATTTTATGCCATCCAAGTGACGAATCTATTAGAAAAAGAAGATAAGCCCAAGTTAGAAGATTTTGTTGTCCTACGTGAATTCAGAGACATGTTTGTGGATGAGATACCAGAATTACCTCCTAGAAGGGAAATAGATTTCTCCATAGACTTACTACCCAGATCAACCCCTATCTCAAAAGCACCCTACCAAATGAGTCTACCAGAACTGATAGAATTAAAAATACAATTACAGGAATTGTTGGACAAAGAGTATATCAGGCCGAGTGTCTCGCCATGGGGAGCACCGATCCTCTTTGTGAAAAAGAAAGACGGTACTCTAAGACTATGTATCGATTATAGACAACTAAACAAAATGGCCATCAAGAACAAATACCCCTTACCAAGGATAAATGATTTGTTCGATCAGGTTGGTGGGGTCAAGATCTTTTCATAATTGGATTTACAATCCGACTATCATCAAGTTAGGATAAAGGATGAGGACATAAAAAAAATAGATTTTTGAACAAGATACGGACACTACGAGTTTGTAGTCATACCTTTCAGACTCACTAACGCACCAGCCACATTTATGTGCTTAATGAACAACATTTTCAGTGCGTACTTAGACAAGTTCGTAGTAGTTTTTATCGACAATATTCTAGTCTATTAAAAAACGGAGGAAGAACATGATGAACACTTAAGGATAGTTCTGCAAACGTTGAGGAAACAAAAACTATACGCAAAATTAGACAAGTGTGACTTTTATCAAAGAGAAATACAATATTTAGGACATGTCATTTCCTCGAAAGGTATTGTCATAGACCCGGAAAAGATAAAAGCCATTATGGAATGGCCAGTACCTAAGGATGTGGCAGATATCCAGTCATTCATGGGAATCACCGGATATTATCGTAGATTTATAGAAGGGTTTTCCAAGATAGCCTAGCCTATCGAGTCATTACAAAAGAAGGGGATCAAATTTAACTAGTCACAAAAATGTCAAGACAGTTTTAACAAGCTGAAAGAATTATTGACAACGACGCCCATTTTGAAGGTAGAAATCCCAGATAAAGACTTCACAGTTTGTGTTGATGCAAGTAAAGAGGGACTAGGTGGTGTCCTAACTCAGGAAGGGCACGTGATTTGTTACGAGTCCCGGAAATTAAAGGAACACGAGCGAAATTATGTCACTCATGACTTAGAATTTGCAGCAGTAATACATGCCTTAAAAATGTGGCGACACTATATAATGGGCAGAAAAATCCTACTATTGACGGATAATAGTGGGGTGAAATATCTGTTTAACCAACCAAACCTTAATGCAAGACAAGCAAGGTGGCTATCCTTCTTGAGAGAATTCGACTTCGAGGTCAGACATATCAAGGGTAAGGAAAATAAAGTAGTAGACGCTTTAAGCAGAAGAGTCCATGGGTTATTTGAGATAAATATTAGTAAGGCAGAAAGTGATCTAGAACAAAAGGTAAGGACGGTCGGTACTAGCGATGGAAATTACACTAAGAAGATGGAAAAATTACAAAACAGTACCGCAGACTCAGATAAACCAGATCTAAGTATCGACAAGAAGGGATTTTTATGATTTAAAAACAGACTTTACATACCAGATTCAATAGAGTTAAAATTAACAGTTTTGGACGAAGTGCATAAGAGACCATATTCTGGTCATCCCGGTTACCAAAAAACGATAACAACACTTAGAAAATTGTTTTACTAGCCTAACATGAAAGGCGAAACAACAGAATATTTGGCTAGGTGCCAGGATTTTCAATAGGGTGAGGCCAAACACCAGCATCCAACTGACCTATTACAACCATTACCAGTACCAGAATGGAAATGGGAAACCATATCGCTGGACTTTATAACAGGTTTGCCTAAAACTCAGAAACAGAATGATTCTATCATGGTTGTAATCGATAAACTCAGTAAGTCTGCACACTTTATTCTTGTAAAGTCTACTTTTAGAGCTATAAACATTGCTGAAATATTCATGAAAGAAATTTTTAGACTGCATGGTATTCCTAAAATGGTGATTTCAAATAGAGACGTAAAAGTCACATCCTCTTTTTGGAAGGAATTGTTTGCAGGGATAAATACTAATTTGAATTTCAGTACGAGTTATCATCCCCAAACGGATGGACTGACCGAAAGGACAAACCAAATTATAGAGGATATGCTCTGCATGTATGTAAGAACAAAACCGAACAAGTGGGAAGACTACCTACACATGGTAGAATTTGCATATAACAATGGGTACCAAATATCGGCTAAGTTGAGCCCTTTCGAAATACTGTATGGCAGAAAGTGTACAACTCCAATTAGTTGGGATAACCCGGTTGACCAACTCATGGTTGGTTCATAGATGCTCCAAGAAATGGAGAATATGGTAAGGAAGGTACAACAGAACTTGAAAGAAGCATAGGACAGACAGAAGAGCTATGCAGATCAGAAAAGAAGACACTTGGAATTTCAAGTAGGATACCATGTTTATTTGAAGGTCAAAACCCGAAAAATCTCATTGAATTTAGGGAACTATGCTAAGATGGCACCCAGGTTTTGTGGGCCCTTCGAGATACTAGCTTGAATTGGACCCATAGCATATCAACTTGTACTTCCAGCTAATCTAAGAATTCATAATGTATTTCATGTTTCTTTGTTGAAAAAGTATATTCATGACCCTACTCATAAGATTGATTGGGACTTGGTGTATGTGGAACCAGAGGGCGAGTTTTAGGAGGAACCCCTGCGCATTCTGGACCAGAGAGAAATAGAACTTCGGAACAGAGTTGTCACTCAGGTAAAGGTGCAATGGAAGCACTTTAGTCCTGAGGAGGCCACTTGGGAGTTGAAGGGAGATTTGTGGAAATCTCATCCAACCCTGTTCCAAGAAAGGAACAAACACTGAGGACAGTGATTTACTGAAGGGGGAAAGGATGTGATGTCCCCAAAAATAATAAAAAATTATTCTTGAAATTTAAATTGCTAGAAATTTATTTCCATTTTTAGTAAATTTGAATTTGGGGAATTTTTGCCATTTATGGCAACTCTGAATTTCGAATTTGATATTTGTAATTAATCATTGTGACTGTTGGGTAGAGATCTATTTGGAATCAACTAACTATTTGACTATGGCACTTGTATAACAACAGAATAATTATATTAATTGCAAGAGGACAAATGGAACAACCATGTTAAAATCAACTGACCATGACTCCATGAGTGGGGAACATGTTGGAACTACCTCTGGGATGATTATTACAAGTGGAAAATCAAAGATTTGGCCATTGGCAACCTATGAAAATTAGGGATTTAGAAGGCTGCGAAAATCCCTAAAGGAGGAAAAAATACCTGGGCAAAAATGGTTAAAGAGCATATGCGAGGAGGCAGGATGCTGCCAATTATGCTGGGGAAAATATTTTGAGTTCTCTTGTTGTTATGAACACTACAGATTGAGTGTGAGGCAAGGGGAGTCTGCTGAAACGGAAAGACATTTGCGGAGGAAGAGGTTTAAAGTTTTCCCTCATGGATTCATGGTCAGGCTAGGGGGTGAATCGAACAAGTGATTTGGTTAACCTGTTCTACAGTTGGGAGGAATGTGGTTGTTCCCTTTGTCTTCTCGTGATCTGGTTCAGATATGTGCTCTACTTCTTCTCTGTCTGAATTATTTTATATCTAATGCATTGTATTTGTTAAATCAGAACTGTAACGATTTCCATTTTATGTTTGAATGTTTCATCCGATGTCATGTATTTATCAAATCCGAACTGAAATAATTTTCATTCTCTAGTGAATGATTCAATCACGGATGTAATGCATCTACTAATTTTGATAGATAATATTGCGTAGGAGAAATCAGGTTGAATTCATGAAACCTAAACACTGATAGAGAATATAGGGAAAATCTAATCTTGAATGACCCCTTTCTGAACGAACGATAGAATTGGGTCGTTTTGTATGATAGTTGAAAGGGTTATGCATGGATAAATCCTAGAAGAAAATTTCCTCTAAATTAGATCCACTGCTAGTTTCTTTCCTTATTTGTCCTCTGAGTCAATTCAATGTTGAGATTTGCATGTTATGAGGGGAGGTTATGATGTATTTTTCAATTTAGCTAACTGTATGAATAATGCCGGCACAACTTTTTGAGTTTGAAAACTATACTGCTTTTCCTATTCATTAAACAGACTGTGTAGAAAACAGATTTGTAGCTGAGGTAGGAAGATCAACTACTATACCAGTTTCCCTTACAATTCGTGAACCTAACCCATATAAAGGTATTTCGAACAAGAGAATACAGAAACAGAAAGTTATACTATATAAATTGCAATGGTAGATCTATTAGATGAACTACTTTAACAGTAAAGGAATCCCGGATGCACCTTTCTTATTTCAGAATTTTTTCCTTTGGTCAAGGCTGTACAACTACGACTATTCATATTTAGACTTCCATGTTTTAATAATGTTGCACAAACAAAATGAAAACAAGAAGTGCCAAGTCATGAGATCCCGAACCCCGAAATCCCGAAGTGTTGGTCCCACTTTCTTTTCACGTTCAGAATTATGGAATTGTTGTGTGTTGATGTTTGGCTTTTGAAGTTGCGAAATCCCAAACCCCGAAATCCCGAAGTGTTGGTCCCACTTTTTTTCATTTTCAGAATTCGGGAGTTGTTGTGTGATGATGTTTGGCTTTTGAAGTTTCGAAATCCCGAACCCCGAAATCCCAAAGTGTTGGTCCCACATTCGTTACACTTTCGAAATTCGGGAGTTGTTGTGTGTTGATTTTTGGTATTTGAAATAGCGAAACCCCAAACCCTGAAACCCTGAAGTGTTGGTCCCACTTCCTTTCACCTTTCGGAATTCGGGAGTTGTTGTGTGTTGATGATTGGTAATTGGAATAGCAAATCCCCGAACCCCGAAATCCCGAAGTGTTGGTCCCACATTCGTTACACTTTCGAAATTCGAGAGTCGTTGTGTGTTGATTTTTGGTATTTGAAATAGCGAAACCCCGAACCCCGAAACCCTGAAGTGTTGGTCCCACATTCTTTTCACTTTTCGAAAATTCGGGATTTGTGGTGCGTCGATGTTTGGCATTTAAAATCACGAAATCCCGAACCCCGAAATCTCGAAGTGCTAGTCCCACCTTCCTTTCACCTTTTCGCAATTTGGGAGTTGTTGTGTGATGATGTTCGGCATTAGTAATCGCCGAAACCTGATTGACCTATATTTTTCCACAAAATTGTAGTAACATGGTAGGAATTTTGTTATAGGAACAACTCTATTTATAAGGAATGGACTGGTAGAATCGATGGAGGATTTTCATCCAGGATAGAGGTAGAATAGAAATAACCAATTTTTTTAGTGCGATTTTTTCTAAGAGTTCTGCTCGCCATGAGACCATACACTTTAAATTTTTGAATTTTTGTAATTAGACTATTGTTTAATGGCATAAACCATAGAGGACAAAAGGGATCCTTCGAAGTAAACTAGACTGGTGTAATAATGACGTTATGGATAGAAATGAATCTTATCTTCTCTTAGTCTCCAAGCTTAAACGAAATTGAATTATGTCATAGAAAAAAAAAATTATGGTGAATTTGAGTTCCATTACATCGACAAGGAAAATCACTTTCACACTTGCCACTACATGACAATTCTCATCACCTTTGTCAAATTGTTTTCATATCATGGCCAACAAAGTGTTAAGTCTGAGTTGATTCAGTCCAACCTTGAGACCTTGATTCTTAGTGGCAGTCTACTTTCCTCAATGGGTACATGTAAGGTCCTCCCATTTTGGTTTTATCCATTTTAAAGTAGTGAAAATATTCCTTGGACATAATCTTTCTCCAAAAAAAAGTGTTGTTGTATAAACACTATAAATTTTTGACCATGTTGAATGTGTATAAAAAATAAAAGGAGATGCCCCATTCTATGAAATTGAATTTCCCAGAGGGTTTGTTGAACTATAATTTCCACGAATTTTCCAATGCTTGCTTCTTACCGCCATCAATGGGCCTTTATATTAATTTAAATTCATTTTTTAAGGTTCTTCCTACATTATTCAATGTTCATATCTAATTCTTTATGATAAAACTTTCTTCTAAAAGGAAGGGTTGAATAATTATTACCTTGGATTGACTTAAGTAGGCATTGGAATTTTTGTATATCTACTCTCATAATTCTAAGAACCATTCACTGAAAAATCTTCCAAATGAAAATGAAATTAATTGATGGTGAACTTATAGGACTTTACATAGTGAGAATGGGGACACTAGTGTTTCCCAAATGGGAAATTTCATAAGCTTTGTCTCATTTTTTGTTTCACCAACATTACATGCACTTTCTATGAGTATTACACACAAATGTTAAATAATAGAGAAACTAAACAAACAAAAAAGAACTTGCAAAAAATAATTTATCCATCTCAACCATATATCCAACCAATGATATCAATTATATATAGTACATGGATGTAATAACCTTATGAATTGAATATTTCCAACACACTAAAAACTAATTAATAGAGAAGGTTGACACCTCATCAAGGATAAGGATGATAACTCATAAAGAGGTGATTTCAGACTTTGTGATTATGTAGGGACCCACATGTTATCAATCCCCCCTTCAATCAAAGTTCAAATAATTATTCTAGTAAGTAAACAAGAACTAGTACATAAAATAGTATCATCTTACTCATAAATATGAAACTTTCAAACTTAGCTTTGATGAAGATCTTCCTGAAAAAAATGTCAAATCTGCATGTTGAGAATCTAGAAAATCCCATTGTTTGAATAGGTGAGTTCCAATATTTGTAATTTCTCCAATATTATGAACTCCAAAGTCTTACGAGAGAGAATTTTGAGAAATGAATTAGCTTTAAGTCTAAACCTTCTCCCAAAAATCGTGAAAAACCCAATCAAATGAAAAGCAATAATAATAGGTCTAATGACCATTGACGTGAATAAAATACCCATATTATTACTATTAAAAAATGACACACAAATGGTTTCAATCAACATCCCAATCATCAATCAAATGAGAAGTCATGAAATATTTGCAACTCTATGGTTGTTGTTGTCTTCAAAACTTTGAATTCTGACAATCATGAATATTTTCCCCTTTTTTTAGCTAAAAGCTGAGAAGTATATCGAAGGGATCCAAGCTTTTTATTTAAAGCCTTATTTTATTCAATAGCTCTTTCATCACTTTGTTTGATGGTTTTGGTTGATCTTTAAGGTTTTTCACACGATACGATGTATATAATGGTTTTGGTGGACTAGTAACCATTTTTACTTGTTGAATGTTCCCCCACACCCCGCCCCCCACCCCGCCCCCTCCCCCTTGATGTACATGAGACTACCTTTTTCATTTGTGTACTCCGCCCCCTTAAGGTACATGGATTACCAATTTAGAATGGGCTCAATTTTCAAATTTTTAGAATTGAACTTTGTTCATGCCCAAAATTATCATTTCTAACTAATCCAGGTGGATCTTGTGATCGATAAAAATCGATGTTCTCAAATTTTGATGAAAA
>ML779556.1:12929-26308 GCA_009831015.1 Picea engelmannii
TTATCTTTTAAAGTTCCTATGAATACATCAATCAAGTGCTCATCTGGAATATCTGTTACCTTTATATTCAATCTTTGGAAGTTCTCAATGTGCTCAGTAACTGAACCCTTTTGCTTGAGATTTATCAATTGGCTAAAGAAGGTATTGATCCTTGTATCCTCATAGTGTGCTATAATTTCTTCCATGAAAATTGTCCAAGTGATGAGTGATTTGCGAGAACAAAGCCATCGATACCATACAAATTGATTGGGTTCTAAATATAAAGAAGCAATTTGTACATTTTGTGTATGTGGCACATTATGTAGATCAAAGAATTTCTCTATATGAAGTATCCATGTGATTGGGTCCTTGCCATCAAACTTCCTCATATGGATCTTAGGAACGTGGTTGGTTTTCAACCCAAAGTTGGAGTTTCTCCATTCTTGATTCACCTTCCTTGCGTCCTCAGCATGAATTTCATGGGATGCATTTTCACTTTCAGGTGTCTTCTCTGTTACGAAATTTTTCAATACTTCCATGATCTCTCCTTTTAAACCATCCATATTAGTGTCCAACTTAGCTTCCATTGAATCCATCTTAGTATGCAACTTAACTTCCATTGAATCCATCTTAGTATCCAACTTAGCTTCCATTGAATCCATCTTCTTTTGTAGCTCATTTATGTCCCTACACATTTCTTCACCTTCATCAAGAGTCCAAGTAGGATTTTCTGGAGGCTTATTTGGTGTAGAAGTTCCCTTTTTTGGTGGCATGTTGGCCAAGTATCACTTTAAACCTTGATTTTGAGGTGGTTCTTCTAGACAATATTCCTTTTATTGTATCTCCAAAATTTCAGCCCTTCTAAGTATGAGATTTTATTTTTTGTAGGTCTCTGATATTTCTTCTCTTAAATGCCCTAGGTATGATCAAAATTGGATGTTCCAAGTGGAATTTATGGTAACTTCCCCACAACTTGCTGATTTTTGGCCTTTCCAGAAGATCTCACTTGTATAGAATTCCCCGCACAAAATAATTGCTATTAAATTATGAAAATCGTACCATAATTACTACAGGTTGTCGACTATCCAATACAACTAGTCTCACTCAATTTGGATACTCTAGGAAGAATTTATTATTGTCTTACCCAAAATACCTTCTTGAGACTAGTCAATAGGACTAGTCAGATACCCTATCTTCCACAGGTTGTATATACAAATTTAAGATGACTTAGAAGTTGAAATTTCTACCACAGGTACCTTACTAATTTTTGAGAATAGCCTCTAGAGTTCATGGTCTGAAACATTGCAGAAAAAAATTTATAGCGAAAATTTCGCAATGACTCAATTTAGGATAATTCCATAACCCTATCTTAAAAAGGATGTATCTCCGAAAGTATAAGGCCTCAGGAGATGAATTTTTAACCCAACATACCTTGATACATATACTAAATATCCTCCAAGACATTCCTTCTGAATCATTGTAAAAAAAAATTATAGTGAAAATTCCACGGTGTCTGAGATGTAGCAGTGAAACCCCAAGACCATGAGATTTGATACCATATGTTAAGAACCAAATATCAATATAGCATAGAAAAACCTCAGAATAAGTACTGAATGCCTTGAAAAAGAGATAATTTCAGATAATAATCCTCTTCAAGGGGGCAACCTCCTTTTACCCCACATAAATGTTCAAGTACAAGATGATTCCAAATGAAAATGTCTCCTTGGTATATATAGGAGACTAGGAGTTATAATTACAACTAATGGAATAAAGCCGACATAAATAAAATAACATTACTAATGTAGTATGCCCCAATTAAGGGGTAATGAGCCAATATTAGGGATTAACATTAACTGCAATAGATTACTTCACCAAATGGATAGAAGTTATCCCCACACAGAATGTTTTTCACAAAGTAATCATTAGTTTTTTTTAATATATTATGGCAAGGTTTGGTTGTCCGAACAAGATCATCACTGATAATGTCACATCCTTGAAGGATGAACCTTTGATCAAGTTTTGTGAGCAGTTCAGAATTTCATTGATCCACTCTACCCTTACTATCCATAAGGAAATGGATTAGCAGAGTCCTCTAACAAAATCCCGATAAAGATCATCAAAAGACTGTTAGAGGACAACAAGAAAGCATGGGATTGAAAACTCAAATTTTCTCTGTGGGCTGATAGAGTGACAACAAAGAGGTCCTTGGGTGTCTCTCCTTTCCAGCTTGTATATGGAACTAAATAATTTTTTCCTTCTCATCTTTCCTTGCCGGTGGCAAAGTTCTTCCAAGACTGTGAGGAAGAGCCTGATGACACGATGAGGAGAATACATCAGTTGGTAGAAGTGCAGTAGGCTAGGGAGAAAATACTAGATAGAGCGCATGAAAATCAACAGAAGATCAAGCAAGCCTTTGATAGAAATGTGAGAAAAGATGATTTCCAGTTGGGATATCAAGTCCTCAAATGGGATGTACCCAAACAGGACAAGGGCAAGCATGGTAAATTTGAAGCCCTTTGGATCAGTCCCTTCAATATTTCTGAGGCATTTCCAAATAATACTTACAGGTTGCAGAATTTGGAGAGTGAAGAAGTTTTTAGTGGCCCAGTAAATGGGCACTTCCTAATTTTTTTTGTTTGATTAAAACCAGAGTCGACGTCCCACCATTGTAAATATCGTTCCTGTTTGGTGTTATTTTGTTTTTAATAGGAGACTCCATAACCCAAAGAAAAGGCACTAGAGCTGCGTGTTCTTGGTAGCTCGTAGGGAGCATTCCATCCCCTGTGGAACCAAATGTTATCACATGAACTTGTCAGAGCCTTAGGGGTTTGTGGTTTCTACCTAAGTCGATATTGTTGCCTGTCTCTCCTCCTTTTGTAGACCCAATCGTAAGTTTTTCCTCTCGTCTTGTAGTTTTTCTTCCATTTTCCTTCGTCCGTTTGATCGACCTTCTTTCTCTAAGATCGATCAATTCTCTCTTTACCTCCTTCATGGATCCTTTGGTTTTCCCAAGCCCTCAGTCATTAATCCAAGTAATTGTTCACAAAAGCCGTAGCCATAAGTACAAGCGCAACACTTAAAGCGATCTGATATGGACCCAAATCAAGTGAGCAAGAAAGATAATCTTTCAACGATGGAGATCCATCAGGAAGATTGAATCAATGACCATCAGGTGATCGATATCATAGAGTTACATGAATTTTAGCATCATACAGAGGCCTAAAATCGTGAGGTCAATCCTAGCTATTGGTACCGAGAAGGACGCATGGCGCAGGATGAACATTTCACTGACTTGTAGAATGGAGTAGTCAAAGGGAAGAGTCATGAAGATTCATCAAAAGCAAAGTCACAAAAGGATCTGGGCCATCTATTTCATAAGGACATGTGGCACAGGATCAAATCATGGAGAAAGTCATTTCGAAAAAGATGAAGCGAGGAATGCATTGAAATCTGAAGTCTCAAAATTCTGATATTCATCTAGGCCATCTGATTCAAAGGGACGCGTGGCACATGATCCGAGAGATCGCAATTTCATGACTTGGGGGTTTCAGGATGGAGCACAATGCGAGTTCATGAAACAAAAAATCACGAAGTGCCTGGGAGTTGTACCCATGATCAGAGTCCATGGTTATATGGAAAGTGGGGCCATAAAGAAGGGTAATCTCCTATTGAGCAGCTGGTAGTTGAGGTTTCCATCCAAGCATCTTGGCTGTTAAATTCAAAGTAAATCTGACCGTCGATCTAGATGGGCCATTTCACGATTTTGAGCATTGGAACATTTGGAACCAAGTGGATTAAAGACTCCAAAAACGTGAAATCCCGAAAGCGCCTTGGATTTAAGCCCCAGGTTATCACCTGAGGTTGCATGGAGCAATAGAGAGGAGCTGTGCCGAGGGAGGAAAGTAGTCGTCTTGGTCTCATCAGAAGATTTGCGTTGTTTGGAGGCACCGTGATTGACTGGAAGAAGTTGTGGCCACCGTATGGAAAATTCATGGGTGTCAGGCCTCTTCCCGATCCCGATGAACGTAGTTAATAAAAATGGGGGAGGTGGTTGAAACCTCGTTTCACCCCATAAATGGAAATCATGGAAAATCTGGCCATGGACGTAGAATGTCAGCCCAAAGTTCCCCTGTCAACGGATTTTCTTGCAAAGCCCATACTAATATGAGGTCACGTCTGATAGAAGAATGCATGTACAGACTGACATAATAATATGTAGATGCTAAGCCTTGAATGCAGTGACCAGAGCACGCTCCTGGGAGGAGCGAGTAGTTCTGAGTATAAGTAGTTTTGATATTTTTTTAGGGTCGATGGTTGAGATAGGCTCCCAAATTGTAAAGTTTTAATGAAGCTCTAGTTCTTCTGGTTATGTATTTGTGTTTGACACTTCTTGTTTAATTTAAGTCAATTTCCTTTCGTATCTTTGTAACAACTTTTTTAGAACACTCAAGCATGGATGATCCAGTCGAGGGTAGTTATGTTTTTGTGATGTAGGTTTGATCACAGTGGCATCACGACCAATTTTAATCAATTTCTTGTGTTGTCTTTTCCCTCCAACACTAAATTACTTGGGCATGGATGATCCAGATAGGTTATTGTTATTGAATTGTGATGTATGTTTGATTTCAGTTTGTGATAATTTCATTTAGTTCCTTAAAACTCTGAACCAAGAGGATCTTGTCTTCTGAGTTTTTCCTCCTTAGGCTACTGGAAGACTGGATGTCCATAGCATACCTCTTCATTTTCCTCAAGTTCTCCCCCCTACTCACCTTTACTACAACTTACTAACTGACGTTAGATCGAGACCTCATCTACTTATGCATACCAACCCAGTTTTCTGTGTTGAAGCGATATAATCCTGAGACTGTGTCCATTAGAGCACCCTTAAATTTATTTTTACTGGATAAATCGTTAGGTGTGGACACTAACTGATCTCCCTAGATCCACCTAGATCTAGAAAAAAACACACCATAACATGACGTTTTCCTTAAGTTTTAAATATTGAATTCACTAACTAAAGAGGGATGGGTGACATACCGTTTAACTGCCGCTTCCTCTCACCATCCCCTTCCTAGCTCCATTCCAACACTCATATAATGATGAGTCCTGCAAAATAACACAACCAACCAAAGTGATAGTAATAACATAAACTCAACATAAACCTATGTATGTGATCAAAGAATCATACAATAAAACACAACAAGCTTTATAGGAAAGAATCATATTACTGTATGATATTAAATGAGAAAGAGAGATTACAACCATGGACTTGATGTTGTAAGGTCCCTTCCAACTGTCCTTCATTCCCCACATGCTTCCACTCCAATAATTTTAAGAGCATAGATCTGATAATATTCACAATCTATCTTGACAAAGGCAAAACTCAAAGACACTCCAACCAAGCTAATAATTCCAAGCCAAATTCCACTTATCCGTTCTCCATGAGAGCTCCTCTCCTTTTATAAGCTGAAGAGGATAAGGTGAGGAGGTTAGGATGATCCTGCTAAATCATGAAAGTGAGTAAGATCCAAACCATTCGGATGCCACCTCACCATGGAAGTTTCTCCTTCTAGAAGATTCGAGAAAACACTCATTTTTCCCTCATGTAAGCATTCTTGCACCCTGCCTATAGAGAAACCTTCGAACCTCTCACAACCCATCTATGGTGCAACCTATGAGAATCAAGAATTCTCACACTCTGCTTATATAGAAACCTACAAACATCCTCTTTAATAGGGTTTTTACAAAGGAGAATGCAACTTCTTTTCTCAGGAAAGGTTCTTCTCTCTTCTTTCTTCAGGAACTTAGGCCACTGACCCCTCTGAAGGCAACATATAGGTTTACATCATTAATGGTCATAGGGATGATGAAAATAATGTGGAACAAAGAGCCCCCCAAAGTATGAAGTTAGAACATAGTGATAGATGAAATACTTTGTCGAGTGTGTGCAGGGAACAAGGAACAGATCGGTTGGAAACCTACCAACAAATAAGGAAATACAGTACAATAATATATCATCACTGAGGTAGGCATTCCCATACTCATAATATAAATGAATCAAAGCATAAATGTCTACATGCGAATATCCATGTCAAGTAATACAGGTCATGGCCACCAAACATACACTGTGGATCCATGCCAATATGACTCAAATCTAAACATAGCCACCAAAAATAAACCGTGGATCTGTGTTAAAGACTTAAATTTGAACATAGCCACGAGACATACAATGTGGATCTATGTAATAGTACACTGAATATACTCCAACGCAACTTGGATCTGTCAGAAAAATATCCAGGGTCTTCATCTCCACCACTCTATAGTACAAATCTAACCATGTGAATACATGTGCTGAAGTCGAACATGGTAGAAACCACTTTATTACCGGTCAATAGTGTATACCGTTAACAAGTGCGAGGGAAAATCACCATTAATGTTAATGACTCCTAAGGTACTCTAGTACAATCCAACGAATGTGAATTAATGAGTTGAAGTCGAACACTCGGCAAAATCTCTCGATCAAGGGTCAATAATGAAAACCCATTGTCAAAAGCGAGGAAACCTGCCATCGAGGCATGCAAGTTCCAAGGTACCAATTAGTTTCTAAGTCTAATTCCTGGATAATGAGTTTAACTCGATAGGAAAAGACTCGTCACAGGAGGGCCTTAATGTATCCCCCATCAATGACACGAAATGAGTAAAACAATTTGATGTAGATAAAAGTAACATGTAACTTAGGACTGACTCAGGGATGGCCGACATAATATAAGGCTTAAGGATTGCATAAATGGCCAACCCAATAGAAGGCTTTCCGGGTTGAAATTCTCTTTGAACATATTGATGACATGACAACTTTCTTGGGAACACTGACTCAACAATAGGTTTCATAGACCGATTTGTAGTCTTATAAAGAGTATGATCAAGAGACACGTGGATTTTCCAACCTAGACACAAAGTGAGTGAAAGGGTGTCATGTTCAAAAGTGACTCTTCCATGGAATATAGGTTTAGACATATTTCTTTCCCAATTTTTTTCCCCCACCATTTCTGGCAAGTACCTCTTTATTTTTACACAATCTTGAGGATGATAACATATGATTGAAATGTAATCTCATCCTTTGGATGAGTCCCTCAAAGTATGTTTAATGAAACCTAGGAAGGAGTGGTTCGGTCCCGTTTAGGCATTTTGATGTTTATTTAACGAGTCCAAAGAAAGAAAACTCATGGGTTTTTCATGTTTAGAGAGTCTGGAAAACACTTAAAGAAAACTCAGGTCCCATATGGGCCTTCAATGTTTGTTTTATGAGTCCAAAGAAAGAAAACTCATGGGTTTTCAAGTTTATAGAGTCTATTTTTTTTTTTATATAGAACTCTCTCAGTTCCTTTTTCTTAAAGTAGTCTGATGAGACCGAAAAAGAGCTAAACTATCACTCAACATATGTTTTCTTCAAATAATTTAACGAGCGTGAAAAGAACAAGGTCGCTCGACAATCTTTTCATGTTTAGAGAGTCTGAAAAGAGCTTAAAGGGAACTTCAGGGGGTTCCTTTTTTGTATAACCTTTACGATTCCAAAAAAGTGAAAAAATTATACTCGGTTGCATTCTCACATATTTACGAGCACGAGAAAGAACAAAGACTAAGATCGGGATTGTTTTCATTTTTATGCAAGATTTAAAACAAAACGAAGCTATGCTTAGACCTGGTTTCATTTTTACACTAGCTTGAACCAGAGGAAACAATGCTTGAAGTAAGTGGTTTCATTTTTACACAAGCTTAAACCATAGAAAACTATGCTTGGACTTCCCAATGCATAACATAGGGATGGTTGGTACTTAGCCCCCAACTTAAGAAACTAGCGGCTCTAAATTCAACATGAAGTCCAGAGGCTGAAAGCATTGCCCCCCAAGCTTCGTTTCATCCAACTGCGAAGGAGAATGAAATGAAGCTTCAAATACCATACGTAGGACTTGACCCAAATGGAGAGGGGGAAGTTGTTTCATTTTTTAACGAGCTTGACACAGAAACAAGAACTATGTTCTTAACCTCTATTTCATTTTTTAACGAGGTTGCCACAGAGATGAAAAAACTATCCTCGTAAGTGGTTTCATTTTTTTAACGAGATTGAAATTAGAAAACTATGCTCAAAGACCTATGTTTCATTTTTTAACGAGGTTGCCTCAGAGATGCAAAAAATATCCACAGAGTCTTCTTGATCATGGATTCCAAGAGGACAATGCTCCGGAATGACACCATGTCAAGGGACATAACTCAATCATGGCTTCCAAGAGGTCTTCACTGGAAGGAAGAAACACACTCTGGAAGGACACCATGTCGAGGGTCGTGATAGGAGTAAAGAGATCAGGCTCTAATAACCCTATCGAAGATATCACCATGTCAACTACTGGATCTAAGTCATCAAAAGTTTAATTCATGGGCGACAACGCCACATAATTGACCTATGGTGGGGGTGATACCATCTGCATATAAGAACCATTTAGGGAGGCATTCCAGTCGGGCTCAATGAATGAAATTTGATCAATAGTCACAACTCGTCCATTGTGAGGGAAAGATATCACACGAAAAAGAGTAGACACAATGGCTTTCATGGCATAGACATAATCTTTCCCAAGGAGTAAAGTGAAATCTAAGGGGTCTTGGACTACCATGACGTCAATAAAGACAATTTTCCCTCCCAAAGTTACAGGAAACTAAGGAAGGGTCCTTAAAGGTTAACTAGTTCTTCTGTTAAAAGATAACAGATTCTATGTAACTGACGCAAGTGGAGGACAACCCAAAGCTTGCCAAGAAAAAGAGGACAAAATACTAATGGATGCACCTTCATCTATTAGTGTGTGAGGAACGTCTCGACCACAAACCTGTACTACAATCTAGAAATTAATGTGAGAGGGAAGACGAGGTATAGTTAACACACCCCAGTCAAAACAGATGGCCTCATTACTTGGAGGGGGTTCCACGGGAGAAGGAGGAATACCCACCGGCATGGTAGATTTTGTATCAACAAGAAAAACATGGCTAGTATTGGGTTTACTCTCTAGCGGGAGAGTAGGATTGAATGATGGAGAGATCAGATTGACCACTTGGGTTTCATTCTCTAAGGGGAGAATGGGGTTGATAGGTGAAAATGGATCGATCGCTTGGGTTTCAATCTCTAACGGGAGAGTGGGATCGACCGAGGATGGGATCGGATCAACCACTTTGTTAACACTCTCTAAAGGGAGAGTGGGATCGACCGAATATGGGATCAGATCGACCACTTTGTCAACTGGTTCAATTAAGGACGTGACTAGATTGATGACATGATCAACTGGAAGTGATCATTCCATCAACTATAGGGGGGTCAAGAGAAAGCTTGTGATAAGAAGTTGGAAGTTGAGGTTGTGAAACATGTATGTCTTATAGGAATTTCGAGGCTTCTTCCATATGAGGGAAAAGGTGAGTTAGATGACTCCCTTTGCATAACATACACGGGAACTCGACTCTACTTTTCTTCTTCTCAACGATATCTTGACTAGTTGACGGGAGGTCATCAACATGTTGTTTAGAGGCTGATGACACAGGTTGGCGAGGGTGTGTATACCAAGCTTCTATAAACTTGGATAGACCAGGGCAATCCTTAAGAAGATGGCTACCCTTACAAAGCCTGCAAGGGTACTTGGGCTTACGAGTTGTTTGGGTGATCTTGACATCATCAACACTCCCAACACGATTAACAATAACTAGTTGTTTTCCAACATGTTTGACAGTGGTTGGAAGTTTGGATCCTTGCTTAATTTTCTTCTTCTTCTTATTCACTGGGTTACTAGCTTCAGAACTTTCACTCGATGAAGAAGATGAAATGGAAGGCGACCTTGCAAGCGAAGAAGGTGAAGAATATATTACTAGTGAAGAAGGTGAAGGATCAACATGAGGTTGATGTTCTTGGGGGGAAGTTCTTACAAATGAAGCACTAACTACATTCAGGATTACCTGAGTAGAAAACAACCACACCGACAATCCAATAGTGAGACCTGGAAGGCTCAAAGTAGCGATATGAGGAGGACCAATGTTTCTGTAAGAAGGAAAAAAAAAAGGTTCCCTTGAAGAAGGGGTTCCTTCATTGGTCATTTCGGGAATTGACACCATATAAAACAAATCCAACCTAGAGTTTGCCAGGGAAAACAAACAACATAGGCTAAAAATATAGTAAGAAAGAAAGCAAACAAAACCTTCTCACAATGAACGCACTAGTTGGTGATGAAATCCAACGTTGCGGGAACAAAGTAAGAAGGGGCTGAGATAGAGAGGGTGTAAAATTTACGTTGATGACCTTCTTAATGAACTTACTCCTTGGTGCAAGCTCCCATACATAATCATGGGTATACCCTCCAAGGAGCCCAAGTGAGTTTGGCCAATGTCGATTCCAGGTACCATGAAGACTTGCCCCTCCAAAGTCACCTTGTGTAAAGAACCTAGAGAGATAGGCCATTAAGGTTACCAATTACTATAGTGATGCCTAGGGAAATAGTCGAAAGTTCGATCCACGTGCAAGGGCAGGGTATCTAGCCTAAAATAAACTTGAAAGGCTTCCACTCATCATTGTGGGTATACTTCTCAAGTGACCCCCATAATACGTGCAACCTCTACACCAAGACCAACAAAGCAGAGTGAGTAACTCTGCCAGTCTCAATGCGACCTTATGATTGACCCTTGTGTTAGAAGAGCTTCCCAGGACAAAATGTAATAAGTGGATTTAACCGCTCCCTAACTCAAGATTCTATGTTTGTTTGCAACTTTGGAAAGTTATCTCTCACACCTATTTCAAAGCCCTACAACTAATCTAATGTAGGTTTTCTACCAGAAAAGATAAAAATGTCTAATCAATTTTTATAAGCACTTTATTTTTAAGGTTGTTGTTACTTAAAAGGAAAATGGCGTGGACAATATGGTTTTTTGACCGACTTGAAAGTTATGCAAAGAGATGAAGATGCAATCTTTTCATTTCGATGAAAGCTATGCTATGAGAAGGAGAAAACATTTATCATTCCTATATGCACAATGTCCCAAAATCCTAAACTCATCAGTATCAATATCTTGAAGAAATAATTCAAAGAGATTGTATACAAATACACGATTCATGGCCCCCCTCGACCATGAGGGGGGCAATTTTTCAGAATTTAAGACTAAAAAATGCCAAGAATCATGCAATTTCGTTACTTCAAATGCAAGGATGCCCCCAATCTAATATAAATCAATAAATTAAATCCTTTTGTTTCAAAAATTTCACTAAAATCCATAATGAACTTTCTTAAAGCAAAGAAACCCAAACGAAAAGTTTTCTTTTAAAGTGAACTATTCAGAAGAAATATGATCTTTCCCTAAACAATTATAAAGAAAACACACACTTTGTAATTGAAAGATACTCAAAGCAAGAGACTAATCCTTCAAAACCAAACAAAGACAATGTGGCTAAAAGTAACTCAAAGAATGTCAAGCAGACTGTAAACAGATCAATATAAGCTCCAAACCCTCAATCCAGCCAATCAAAGAAAATCTGGGTCATCAAAATATGACAAGACCTATTACAAAAAAATTTACAAACAAGTTCATAGCTTAGCAGTAGAGTACAATGCGAGAATTAGGTATTCTCATAGGATAGACACTGGTAAGGTGCGAGAATTTCACACTGGATCTAACAACAGGGTGCGAAAATCAATGGTTTTCACAGGCTGTAGAGAGGTACAATGCGAGAATGTCTGTAATCAAAGAAAATTTTGAAGAAAGGATAGGAAATCTAAATGAACTTCTAGATCCAGAGAGTCTGGATGGATTTCCCACAGACTCAAAAAACAAAAAACAAGCAATCAAAGCAAGGGAAACTAGACTAACTAGGAAACCATCTATTCCCCAGTGGAGTTGCCAATTTTGTTACTAGATAAATCAGTAGGTGCAGACACTAACTAATCTCCCTAGATCCACCTAGATCTATAACAAAACACACCAGAACATGAGGCTTTCCTTAAGTTTTAAATATTGAATTTACTAACTAAAGAGGGATGGGTGACATATCGTTTAAATGTCGCTTCCTCTTGCCATCGCCATCCTAGCTCCATTCCAACACTCATACAATGATGATCCTGCAAAAGAACGCAACAAACGAAAGTGATAGTAATAGCATAAACTCAACATAAACCTATGTATGTGATCAAGGAATCATATAATAAAACACAACAAGCTTTATAGCAAAGAATCATATTACTGTATCATATTAAATGTGAAAGAGAGATTACAACCATGGCCTTGATGTCGTAAGGTCCCTTCCAACTGTCCTTCATTACCCACAAACTTCCACTCCAAGAATTTTGAGAGCATAGATCTGATAATATTCACAATCTATCTTGACAAAGGAAAAACTCAAAGACACTCCAACCAAGCTAATAATTCCAATCCAAATCCCACTTAGCCCTTCTCCATGAGAGCTCCTCTCCTTTTATAAGATGAAGAGGATAAGGTTAGGAGGTTAGGATGATCCCACTAAATCATGAAAGTGAGTAATATCCAAACCATTCGAATGCCACCTCACCATGTAAGTTTCTCCTTCTAGAAGATTTGAGAAAACACTCATTTTTCCCTCGTGTAAGCATTCTTGCACCCTGCCTATAGAGCAACCTGCGGACCTCTCGCAACCCAGCTTTGGTACAACCTGTGAGAATCAGGCATTATGTTAGGGTCCTAACTCACACATAGGTAGATCAATATATTCAGATGTAATAAAGGTCAATATTAATAAGGCATTTTAATAAAATATAATAAGGAGGATGTAAGAAGACCTAATAGAAGCTTCCACTTCTAGAAGGATCTTCCTCTAGATGCTTCTCTTGAAAGACATATTTAGTATAAATAAGGGTCGAGGGTATGAAAACCCTAGCTTGGAGATTATTGTAACATAGTGTTTCTCAATTGGAGGTTGCCCCCTCGAAGAGGCTCGTGATCATTTCTTTCTGAATCAAAGCGTTATATCTGTTGTTGTTCTATTATCATTTCTGTGTTATTGTGGAGATTATGCTGGTTATATTACTGTTATTCTGCCATTTCTAGCATTTTATTTATGTTCTGCATATTTATTATATCTGGTATCTTGAAAGTGGTATCGGAGCACTTTCCTTGGCAGAAATTGTGGGAATTGTTTTTTCATGGTAGAGATGTATTCCGTCATCTTTAAGCCACAGAGATTTGTTGTTACACGCATAAACCCATGGTTGATGTTAAGCCCTAATATTGGCTCATTACCACTTAATTGGGGCATATTAGATTAGTAATTTTATTTTATTTATGTCGGCTTTAGGCCATTAGTTGTAATTTAGATTAGTAATGTTATTTTATTTATGTCGGCTTTAGGCCAT
>ML779556.1:137587-148968 GCA_009831015.1 Picea engelmannii
TTCTAGGGAAACATTTTTCATGTAAAATCTGATAAGAAAATAACCTTTGTAAATGGGAAACGTGTTTAAGATTAAAAGAAGAAAATGGGATATCAACACCAATGTTAATATCATCAAGATGTATCACAAGAGTTAATCATATAGGTCTCATTTATATTAAGCTTTCTTCAACACAAGTACCATCAAAAGGCATTTCATAGCAATTAGAAACAATTTTAGAATTATCATGTATATCTTTAGGGATATCCCTAGGATCTTGAAACTATGTATCATAAAACTCTAACCCATGTGATTGAATAAAAATTTCATTATCATTAATAGACTCGTATGAATCATACCTAGAATCAAAGTTAACTAATGAACTAATTTCTTCAATAAGATTCATATCATAAGATAAATCAATTTCATGTTCATCATTAATTTTCTATTTCTGTGTACAAGGAAGAGAGAAAAAATCAAGAAAACCCTCTATCAAATATCCTTAGGTTTATCATCTAGAGGAAATCTATAACAGATTGACATAAATCTAGAAAAGAATCTTCATTGGACTCATCTTCAAATTTTCACAGATCTTCTAATTCCAAACACAACTATTCATAATCATAATTCTAATCAACATCTAAAAACAATTCCATAAATTGTTTCCAAGTATGGATTGATTTAACAGATAATATCTGAAACCAACTTTTGATTCTTCCATAGAATGTGAGAGTAAATAATATGCACACTTCATTTTAATGATATATTCCAAGAGAATTGCATCTATGATTAAATAAGGAAATATGATCAAAAGCATAAATTACACCCTCACCATCCAATTTAAATTTCGATAAGATATCAACTATCTTCTTGGGAATGCTTCGAGTGGGCTTGCATGAACTAAAAGGATATTCCAAAACAAAGATACAAATAAGAGCCATTATCGGTTAAATTCATTCAAAACAAACAAAAAAAAACCACAGGGTCAACTTGCCATCTTCCCTCCTTCTAGTGCCATTTTGTTGATGCCGGAAAATGTCCCATACCAATAAGGGGAAAATTTCCTAATCGCAGGTCCCAATTAGAGATGCTCTTGTTTGGTATGGAAATTTCCACTAGTATGCGGGCTTGGTTGCCACCTAAAAAGGGATAATTGATTTAATATCGATCAATTTAGACAAATCGTTCTAACTATATATATATATATATATTCCTAATCTAGCTATAGTATTTATAATAGCTATTCCTAATAATTTCCTAACTATCCCAACTAGGAGCAAATATGGCCAAAATGATAAATTGTTGAATTAATTGAAATAGTTCTCTAGTCAATAAAGTATTAAGAACAGTTTCATACAACATTTCCAAATAAGGATTTATTTGTAAAACACATATGCATTCTCATATCGAATTGAAAAATCAAATGGAGAGCTTAAAGATGAATTGTAAAAGAAGTTTCACAAAAGAATATAAATGATAGAAATTGAATCAATCATAGAAGTGTAGATAAATACAATCTTACATTCATACAAAAATATTTCTCCAAAATATATCAGCCTCAACTTAATCATTAAAAGTTTGATAAAAGTATACGATCCTTGAATGTCAAATTTTCTAGCCATGAGAATAAATTAAGTAAATTAGGTATAAAACAAAATGATAGATTACTAAGTCTTATTGAAAGAATTCATAGACTCAATAAACTGTTAAGTTTATATGCATATATTGTTTATGGATAAATAATTATTTAAATATCAATACACACACTCTTATTTTGTAATTCCCCCCATATTAACTCAGGAACATTACTTGCACAAAAATCAATAAATTCAAAATTCTCTGTTAACTAATCATGTAGTTTTTTTCCAAAGGAAAAATATCTCAAAATTGTATTAGAATATTTTCATTTACAAAGCAGGTCCACCCCAAAAGGAGGTCCAGAACTTTCTTTACGGCCAAAGACAACTCCAAAAAACAAGAGAAGTACTATGTTGAAATACAAAAAATTTTGAAGTCACATTAACCTTGAAATGAGTAGCTGAGAAGGGGAAGAACAGTACTAACTCTAAAACACCTCTTTATAACAAGACCCTACTCAAACTCTTCTAATTTTTGTCTTCAAAGATGTTAAGAAAGGAGTGAGAGCTTTCTTCTCCATTTTCCCAATGGAAAATTGATAGTCTACCTTTCATTTCTTTTTGTGCCCTCTTTGATAGAAGATAAACTTCCTTATTATGCTCCTTGTAGATATGCTGGAAACTGATATCTATGAAATTACTTGCTAGATCCAAAAATTTTAATTTCCAGCATTCAATATTAACTGAGTTGAGCTAGCTCTGTTTCTTTATCCAATCGATGATCACTTTTGAGTCACCCAAAATTTTAATTTTATCTATTGTTAAGAGCGTAGCCAAAAGGAGTGTCACCCACAAGCCCAAGAGCTACACCTTAGTGTTGGTTCCAGCTCTGCAATTTAGAAACCATTTTGTAATTCTTGAAGCATGTGTCTTGAAAATACCCCCTACTCCGCAACACTCACCATTTTCTAGTGTTTCTCCATCGAAGAAAGCAAGAGTGTATCCGTCTTCCAGATTAATGTTGCATACTCTATTTGGTAGAATCTTTGGGATTGTTGGCTTCCAAGTTAAAGTACTTGAAATTATATGCACCACTGATCGATGGGAAGGGGAGCACTCCTCAAATAGGAACTTATTCCTCTTGATCCAGATATGACAGCAGGTGGTTGCTGCTAGGCTTGTTGGAGTCGATTTTTCTTTCATCCAATTCTTATAACACTCGAAAGCTGCATTGGCTATCCACTGAAAATTAAAATTATAAAGAACAGATAAATGATGCCACACAGACTTTGTGAAGGAACAATGAATCAGGAGATGGTCTATGTTTTCTGAGCTGTTGTTGCACAACTTGCATACCCCCGGACCGTGCCATACTTTCCTCTACAAAGAATCCCAAGCAAGAACTTTGTTCTTTGCTGCCAACCAAATGAATAATTTAAGTTTGAGTTGTATCGGCCATTTCCAAAGGAGTTTAAACCACAAACTGTCTATCTGCAAATTGAAAGACTTTAATAGTGCTAAATATAAATTCTTTGTTGTTACTTGACCGGTCAAATCCCCACCAGCCTAGACCAAAGTATCAGATGAGTTTTGAAGAGAGATGCCGATGATTCTTAATGCTGATGTGAAGGTATTCCAATCGATTTCATTTTGACCGACTAACCCCAATGATGCACTACTATGCCACCGGTCTGGGAAGACTGAAATATCATTTGAAACTCTTGCACGGGAAGAGAGATAATATGAATGATTGACAGGTGCACTCACAGGAGATCAAAGAGGATGGACTGGTTTTCCATTCCGCTAATCATATCCCTTCCTAAGACAATAGAGTTCCCATCCCCAGGACGCCAGTAGATCCAATGCAAAATAACAAACAGATTTTTTAACCAACCATTCCAGAAACTAGACGTCGTCCGATGCTTGTGAGAGGGCTTCCACAACCAAGTAGATAATGATGAGTTCCCCAGGTATTTTCCAATCATAATTTTGTTCCAGATGCTTCCATGGTTTAAATCCCTCCAATAAGTGTTTGCTATGAGTGATGAGTTGAACAAAGGGAGGTTTTTGAGCGCCCATCCTCCACAGGATTTTGGCCGAGCCAGGATGTCCCATCTATAGATATGGATATGAAACTTTTCCTTATGACCACTCCACAGGAAGGCATAAGTTAAACTGTGAATTTTATTTAAAATCGAATTGGGAACCACTACCAAAGACATCCAGAACACTGGAAGGATTTCCAACACTAATTTAACCAAAATAATTCTACCACCGAGTGAAATACACTTGTTACACCACTGACTAATCTTCTTTTCGAATTTGGCCACCAGTCAGCTCCAATCGACAGATTTAGAAGGCCCCGACTTGAGGTAGTACCCAAGGTACTTGAATCCATTAATAAAGCCTGTAAAGGTAAGGGTAAAATATCTCCTTGAAGGGTGCCATCTCTTCATCCTTGAGTCCCCAATAATGAACTGTAGTTTTTTGATTGTTTATACAAAGACCAGAAGCGCTATAGTATAGAGTGAGAAGGTCCACTATCAATATCCATTCCCCGAGATTGGCCTTAGACAAGATGAGAACATCGTCGACAAAAATTAGATGGAACACTGATAAAATCTTTGTTATTTTAATACTTGAGATACTGTGGTCAGTTCTACTGTTTGAAAACATAATGCTCAGCCCCTCCATAATCAGAATGAACAAATACGGGGATAAAGGTAGCCCTGATGAAGTTCCCGCCAAACTTTGAAAAAATTTGTTGCCTCCCCATTTATCAAGACTGCAAAGCTTGCACTTGTTACGCAACTCATTATCCAATATATAATATTGACTCTGAAACCAACAGTAAGAAGAACTAACCTGAGATATTCCCAATCCACATTATTGTAGGCTTTTTGCAGGTCCATTTTCAGTACCATAGATTTCTGATTTTTCTTTTTAATACTATGGAGGCTTTCATGGGCAGTCCCGATTGCATCCTAAATTCTTCTACCTTCTAGAAAGCCCAACTGCTCTGAAGAGAGACACTTTGCCAAAAAGGGTTTAATCCTAGTATCCAGGATTTTGGAAATTACCTTATAAATTAGATTACACAGGGATATGGGATGGTAATCATCGAAAGAGGTAGGTTTGTTGGATTTCGGGATGAGAGCCATAAAGGTTGCATTTATTCCACCACTAAAATGACCTTTTAGTCTTGAGTCCTCCACCATTTCCAAGAGATCATTCCCCACGAGATCAAAAAAGAAAAGAAAGAATTTCGAGGTCCATCCATATGGGCCCAAACTTCTTTCTTTTTTGCAATTTTCAAGAACCGATTTTAATTCTTTTAAGGAAACCGAACGACAAAGTAATTATGCTTCCTCATCATTTACCATTTTTTGATACAGGCTGGAAACCTTGACCAAAAAATTTATATTGTTTCTCTCTCTTTCTTTATAAAAATGCTTGAAATGATTTATTGCCTTCTCCTTGATCGCCTTCTGGTCAAATAGAGTTCCTCCACTGTCACTTTGAATATCCCAAACATGTTTTATGTTTCTATTGGAACTAGCAACCTTATGAAAAAATTTAGAATTAGAGTCACTGATTTGGATCGAAGTCATTCTGCTTCTTAGATGCCAAATATCCTTAGTCCTATGGAGAATGGAATTTCCATTTGTTTCTAGTGCACCCAGCCTATGCTCTTCCTCCACAGTTAAAGGGGTCTCAGCATGAATGTTTAAAAGATGATCTATATCAGTTTCCAACTTTTCTAATAATAAGAGCTCAAACTTCTTGAAGTCATTAATCCATATTTTCATTTGGAGTTTTAATTCTTTTATATTTTTCAATAATCTAACCTGCTTGTTGCCTTCCTCCATGAAACATGGGTCATTCCAGATCGTATGAACCAACTTCACATATTGGGCTCATTTAGCCAGTGTGCATTGAATTTAAAAGGGAAGGCCTTGTACATAGGTGCCTGTTCCAATTGAACAAGCACATGGGCGTGATTTGATACGTACAGGTATTCCACCCACGACTTGAACATGCCAGCTGTCAAAATATTTTCTGCAATAAAAAATCTATCAAGCCTTCTGGCTATAGAATCAAGTCCAGATCACCCATTTTGCCAGGTTGGGACTATTATGGGGGTTTTTAAGTCAATTAGGTTTTTGGAACTGAAAATATCTTTGTAGAACTCCTTTGCTGGACTTAGAAAGAAGGATCCCCCCCAATGTTCATTAGATGATAAAATGAAGTTCATATCTCCTTCCATAACAAGGTTTGGAATGGAAATAATACCACTATCAACTAAAGTAATCCAAAAGAGTTTGTGATCCTTACATGGTCCATAGACATTCAAGAAGGCCAGTTCCTTTTTTGAAGAGATACAAAAACCTGTTAGAAGGATTCCACCCACCGTTAGAAAGGGTTTTAAGTCAAATGATTTTGGGTCCCAAGAGACTAATAAACCACCTGATTTCCCAATGGAATGTACTGCAGTCATTGCCCAGGAGGGGAATAATTGTAGTAAAACATCTCTTGCTTTCTTCTCATTAGAAAGTGTCTCTTATAAGAAGACTATATTCGAGCGAGTACTATCCAACAATCTCCGAAATGAGGCAACTTTGAGGGTGCCTCTGATCCATTAGATGTTTAAGGAGAGAAATAACATCACTTATCCCTCACCGGGGCCTTCATTGCTCTAAGGGCCCCCAAATCTGGGGAGGTAGGGACACTGTCAATGTTTTGTAAACTTAAATCCACCTGTTTCTTTCAAGAACTCTATGTCTTTACTGGGGAGAGTTCTGAACCAATACCTCTAGACCAAGAAAAGGCTTTGCCTCCCTTGACTGGAGCGCGAGAGGATGAAGAACCTGAATATACTTTAGGTTCAAAGGCCTACCTGCCTAAAATCGTAGGTAGTGGTACCGAGTCGAAAGGGGCTATAAGGGATGGTAAAAGGGATTTGAATGCTGCCGAAAGACTGGATTCACCTGCTTCTGCCTCTCTAAATCCTAGTCAAGGGGGTAGCAGGCAGTAAAGTAGAAGAGGGTAAACTGGGGGAGGAAACGACAGAGGGAAGGTGATTAGGGTATACAGGAAAGGAGGGCTCAACAACTGACTTTGGTAAAGGGTCCTTTTCCTTAGAAGAAGAAAATAACCAGGATGAGTTATTCAAGGCCTCTTTCTCTTCAAAGGATAAAGAGTTATACAAGTGGGGACAAAGATATTTTAACTTACAAGTGAGAGAGGCCCTAGGTTCTTACTGAGAGGAGGAAGACTCTTCCGAATAATCATCAAGAAAGTGCAGCGAAGAATTTGCATCTACATAGGATGGGGGGCTTCTCCGAAGTTCTGGATCTTCTGAATGGTCCTCCACCTTCTTAACCTTACATTCTTGACGAAGTTGTCCAGTAAAAAAAAAAAGTTTGCATCGAAAGGGAAGCCCAAGATAGTCAAGAGACAGAGTGATGTTTCTCCCTCTCCACTCGATCTCTAAGGTTTTCGATAAACCACTGCTAATGTCCATATCTACAAGAAATTTTCCTATCTTCCTCACTGGGACACAAAGATGCTTGGGATAAAAAACAATGAACTTCCCCAAAGTGTCTCCAATGGCTTGGAGGGATCCTTCATTCCACAGAAACAAAGGGAGGCCCAAAAGGAGAACCCAAAGATGCCTATACTGAAAGTAATATGTATCTGGGCAGAAGGCTATCCTCCATCGCTTGAGCATGAGACTACTTCCTCCAAAGACCCACAATGAGTTGAGAAGAAGGGCGGAGTCCTACGGGGAGTGGCATACAAAGCCCAACCATCCTTTGGAAACATAGATGACCTCCCGGGAATAACCAAGAATAGGTTTCCACTGTCTCTGTATCCATCCCTCAAGAGAGTCCTTACTGAGGGACTTGTAATAAATCCTTCCTACCAGAGCAGACAACGTCCTTCTGACAATATCCTTTAATCCTATATCACTACCCAAGACCATACGCTAGGATTTTTTGTAACTAATCATGTAGCTTACCAGCTACAGGAATACACACAAAGAATTAACCATTATGTTATCATTAATTTAAATACAACTAAAGTATGCTAAAATAAAAATGAGTGCAGTTAATTAAATCCATACATAGTAGCATATAAACCATTGACATACATAGAGTAAAAAAAATCACATTTAACTCATAAATAACTTAGAAAAATAAATAAACACTTATCTTTTTAAAATAGTTCTGCAACCAGTTTCTTGGGATGATAATTCCACCCAACCATAGACTTTATGTTCTAGATCTCAATAGAAATTCACCCCCCATCTAGGGATAGGAATCCATAAAAGAGGGTGTCTCTCACTGTCCACTCACAACTCAGATATGCCACAACCCACTGGTATTATCCTACAACTATCTCGATTTCCACTAGCTCTCTTCCTCTTGACCTACCCAACCCAAGGAATGTACCCCTTCAATACTCTCAATCCATCGAGTGCCCCATTCATTTATCATGGTCTCTCTGGTACAAGCAACCAAGATTATTGTTATATAAAGATTTGTCTCACCCTATGCAAACTTGCACATAAGGCCTTTTTCCATTTCCCTATGCAGACTTGAAGTCCCTTTTTGCAAATCCCAGAGCTAAAAACATTATTTTTCCACATATATGAGCCCTACATATATTACAACAGGCGTATACATAGGTTTCACCACTACATCCCACGTACATCGGGATTTGTGCCCAAAATTAAAAAATGGTGTCGGGTTTCCATGTCACATCACGAGATCCATGATCCTTAACCTTCCATATACTGGAGACGTTCCAACTTGACCCTTCAGTTCCACTTGAAGGCTACAAATGGGCCAAATCCAAGCTATGGAAAAGAAGAGAAGAATTCAACTTTGAGAGGAAAGTTACTCTGGAGAAATTATTCACTTCATATTGGGTTTGCATCCCTTTGTTTGTAACATCCTCCTCTTGCGCACACTGAGAAAACTTATTCTTTGAGGACACTTGTGTGCAAGTGATCCGGGTTATTATACTATTGGTCGTTTTGATTATGATTATGAGATATTGTGGATTTGATCATATGTTATTTTTTTGTATTTACATAGACAGGTGCTATTGTCTGGGTTCTCTTGAGTGTGTAGGACTTTGGACATTGAGAATGTAGAGGCATTGATGAAACCCCTTGGACTCTGGATCAAGTTAGGGAGTGGAATGTAGGATTTGAATGTTGTTAATGTGATGCATGTACATATGATTAGATGTTATGATGATTTATTATTATTGTTGACATGATTCATTGATGGATGCAGGCTGATGATAGCTTGCCGACCAGACTCACAATTGGAGTAGAGGGGTCACACACGACAACCAAGGACATTGAGGGAGAGGTGTGGAAACATCCCTGCCACATCCTATTAGCACTCCCTCCATGGCTCGAATTGTAGGTTAACGATTACCTAGTTCGAGAAGACCCACGATGCCATGATGGAAGAATGTGACATTCACTCACAATGATTCTAAGGAGTGTGCAATAAGGCAGGGTCCTTATTACTTAGAAACCCTTAGTCTCCCACAAGATCACCTGATGGAGTATTGACTCTAGGGGTTTGACGTCTACCAAGTTCAGTCAAGAGGCGAGTGGCACCCTTGGAGCACGCAGTGCATCTTGAAGGGTACGTCACACAAAGAAAATGAAAGAGGCGAGTGGCCCTCTTGGAGCATGTAGTGCATATTGAAGGGAACATCGCACAAAGAAAACAAAAAGAGATGAGTGGCACCCTTGGAGCATGTAGTGCGTCCTGAAGGGCACTTCGTGATTTTCACAGATAAGTTAATAAACCTAGTGCCTAGAAAACTATGCCTCCTTAGAACCTGGTCGACCCTAAATTAGATGATGGTATGAGTAAATTTTAATAACTAAAAATTCCCTTAAAAATTGTCGCCTAGCCTACGAAAATTAAAACCTAAGTCTAAGTAGAACATGTGGTTAAAGAAAAAGAAAAATAAATAAACATGTAACAAGAAGGGGGGGTAAGAAATTCAAACTTAATTATTAAAGTAAAAATTATAATGGAGGATTAAATTTATTAAAAGGGTAAATGGTTGTTTTTATCTACACTTGCTAAATTGTTTTTTAGTTCAAAAGGGAAAAGGGGGAAACTTAAAAGAAAAAGGAAACTTAAGGAAAAAGGGAAACTTAAAGAAAAAGATGAATGTCTAACTTAGTAAGGAATCTAGCCTTTGGAACTTTCTATTTAGGAACTCAACTAGGAATTAAGTAAGGCGTAAGTCATTTAAGAATTGTAAGGGAATTTTGGGACACCGAGGAGCATTTTTAGAAATGATTTTAGGTGGGTGAGGGAGAAAGACAAATTTAATTAATTAATAAATTGATTTTCTGGTGCAACTAGGGGATCGAGCGACATGTGTATGGGGGAGGGTTTTCCTAATTAAATTGATGAAAAAGGAATCTAATGATAATTTTGGGAAACTAATTACTTGAAAACTCTATAAAAAGGATGGCAGAGGAGGAGTATGGATCACATCTATTTTGCGTAATGTTACACTGCTGAAATTTCATCTTGACTGAAATTTCTCTTGTTGGACTTGGGATACCCAGCTCGGGTAACGAGTGGTATCTCGACCTTGTGAGGTGAGTTGGGTGCTAGCATTCTCTAGTGTGTGGCCCTTTTGCGGCTCAGGGAGGCTTAGGAGGAAGAAGAGTACCCCTAGCATTGGTTGGGAGGTACCGGTGAGGTCTCATTGGTCAGCAAGTCAGAGTTGGACAGAGCGTGAGCACAGAACAATCACTTCTGGTTCTCTACATTTGGCTACGGTATGCATGTGCATAATTTCTATTAACTAATATCTTAATTTCTTGTTCATGCATTTATTTATTGTCGAAAGATCACTTGTGTAGATTTTGTTAAAAGAAAAAGACTCGTTTAGTTATGCATATGAATTTTTATCTGGGAAATAGTGCACCGTGTGAAATTGCAAGAGGGTCTCTAAATTTATGTTTCTGAGCCTTGTTTTATTACTGCGTTTTATTTATTCCTTGATTTCTTATTTTATTTTATTTATTATTTGGTTCTCCACGGAGAAGGTCTGGATGCAGATTGTTTTTTATCTTCTGTTCCATTATCCTTTAAGTTATTAGTCTGTTCTTGAGAAGTCGGTCAGGAGCCGAATCGACTGTCTTTCACTCCAGTGTTAATATTTAGATTCAAATTCCCTGCTTTCCTATGCATGGATAATAATTGTAGGATCGTTTCTCTACCCAGCAAGGAATTCTCTCCTGGGCGTTTATTCCCTCCTTAGCCTCTGTGATTATAGTGATATTTTTCTCTGCGTTCAATTCTTTGCATTTGATTTTCAGTTTTGTATTGATTCTCTGCATTTGGGTTCTCCGTGTTTTTCCTTGTGCCTTTGTCCAACTACTTTCATATTGAATTTTATGAGTTCTGATCTAGTTCTTTCTGCATTTGCTAGCATTTTCGCCTAGTACAGTGAGAGATTCGCCTGGCGAATTCTCTTGTTACTCCTCTACAATTTTTCACTTAAACCCTCAACATTTTTGTTGTCTTACACTCAATGATTATGCATTGATATCTAAGAGAATTTACTGTCTTAAACACTCAACATTTATGCACTCAACCCTTAGAGTTTTTACTGTCTTAACACTAGTGATTTCCCTCGAACTCCACGTTTTCATTCCTTGAACAAATTCGCCGAGCCATGTATCATGACCCTTAGAATATTCTATCTTGAGCAAGAAATTATGAATCTTCTGTTATGAATTTGAGCAACACTTTTGCGTTAAAATAA
>ML779556.1:167107-179196 GCA_009831015.1 Picea engelmannii
AAATAGTATGAGGTTACAAAAAGGGATCGATAAGATTAGGTCTATCGCCTCCAGAGTCCCTTACCTCTGTTACCTTCTGTCCAAAATTTCATGAAATGTACTTAAGTCCATGAGAGGACTCATTTCAGCTTAGTTATTTCCTCCTGTAAAGTATCAAGCCAGATAGGCTGATTCTCTCCAAAACTTTCAGCCGCTTCAGTTACGGCTTCATTTTTGGGTCACTTGCTTCATTTCTTCTTAACAGCTCCGCTATTGATGACTAGATCTCTCATGATAGGATTTAGCTTGACTTCTGACTTATAGTCTGCAACGTGTTCCGTAAGAAACTTAGTCGCTAGGATGCACGCGACTACCCCTTTCCTTTTTATTTGCAGGAAAGTCTTTCATGTTGCTAGAGTAACCCGTCTCGCTGGATATAACTTTATCCATGCACCCAATTCTTGTAGACACAGAAATTTTACTATAGAGATCAGAAAGCAGAGAAAAATTGGAAAGCTATTCCAATTATGGATAAGATGATGCTTCCAAACTCGGGAATTGGTAATTATAGAGTTCCAATGATGAATCCCTGACAGATTTGCGCACAAGTACAATGGGATGCCATGTGCGGTTAATCCATTTTAAATGATTAATCTCTGTGAGTTCATTATGGCGGCATTCACTAGACTTCATGAAGCTGTGAAGTACCGAACGAGTGAAACAAGGTGATATGACTAACCGTCGTCCGCCCCACGAGTGGTGGATTTGACTTAACGAAATGAATGACGTCAGGATTTTGGTGATGATGTAGTTCATGCTAAAATTCATGAAATTGAGTTCTATCTAAAAGTTGTCATGGTGATAGCACCTGGAACTCGGACGAAATAATTCTGAAGCATAGATTGAACCAAGATGGTCTGTATTCTTCTGGAATTGTGGATTTAGTTAGCTTGATAAGTTTTGGTGGCTACACTTTTTGCAGAATTGACAACAACTAGATCAGTTTAGTTCAGTACAGAATCCATAAGAATGGAAGAGGCACAGGGAGATTTTAGACAAAAAAATGAGAGCAGAGGGATGCATGCACATTTGGACATTGAAGGAAAAAACTCCAATGGGCATGGAGAGGAAAGAGATGAAAACCTGAATATGGTAGAGACCATTAAAAATTTGCAAAAGGATGTCCAAAGCCATAAAGCTAATAATGAAAAACTCATGAAAGCCATGGAACAACAAGATGACTTCAACATGAAGTTATTGAACGGCTTGAACATAATAGAAAAGAAATTGGAAAAGGAGGGTGGCATAAGAAAATCTAGAAATCACGGACATTCGAATGAGAAAACAAGTACAAAAAGTGTTAGAAGACAACACCACTCCCAGAGGCATTCCAATAAAAGAGCAGGTAGCAGCACAAGTCCATCTCCTATCAAACAACATAAGAAGTTTGGGAGGGATGAGATACGAGGAGAAATGAACAAAATCAAACCTCCTACATTTGATGGTGAACACAAAAATGATGAAGATGCAGAAACATGGTTGTTGGGCATGAGGAAGTATTTTCAATTGCATAACTATTCTTCTCATGTCGAAGGCAGAATTTCCATCTATCAACTCAAAGGAAAAGCATCCATGTGGTGGGATCAACTTGTGCAGGTGCAACATCTTAAAGAGAAAAGTGTTACTTGGAAGGAATTTAAGAAGTATTTTGAGAAGAAATACCCGACCAAGAGATATTATGACAAGAAAATGAAAGAGTTCTTTGAACTCAAACTTGGAAGTATGACCATAGATGAATATGAAAGAAGATTTCTAGAACTGTTGAAGTATGTCTCTTTCATCAAAGATGAGACAGTTAAAATTCAAAGGTATTTGAGTGGACTACCAGCATTTATCAGTGACAAAATACAATATGATGATCCTAAGACTTTGGAAGAGACCCTTAGGAGAGCTAAATGCCTATATGATCAGCAGAAAACAAGGCCAACTTTCCAAAAGGCTTGGGAAGACAAAAAGAAATTCAAGGTGGATTAGAGGAAGAAGGGGTATAAACCACCATTCTTCAGAAATAATCCACACGAGAAAAAAATGCCTAGAGAACCCAGAACGATTGACACAGGAAGTCAAAGGCCATGGCAGCCACCCATACAATGTTGGGGTTGTAAAGGAGATCATAGGTTCATAAATTGTCCTCACAGAGGTGAAATAGGAAGGACTGTTCACAATGTACAACAAGATGAAACAGTGAGGAACATGGGCATAAATGTGCCAAGGATCTATGTAGCCCTAGATAACAAGAAAGTAGAGTATCAGTCACACATGATTAAAGTGGAAGGTATGATTAACAACTGAACCAATACTATTTTAATTGATTCAGGAGCTAGTCATAGTTATATAGATCCTAAGATGGTAGAAATTTTGCAATTGCCAAGAAGCAAACATGGGGAATCTTGGTTAGTATATTTGGCTACAGGAGCCAAGAGAAAAGTAAACGAGATGGTTAAGTCATATCTTATGAGCATGAACGGGCTAAACACCAAGGCATATTTGAATATCTTACCTTTAGGTTCTTATGACTGTCTACTTGGGATGGATTGGTTAGACCAACATCATACTCTTCTAGACTGTCGTAACAAAGAATTCACTTTCTTGGATGAATAAGGAAACCAAAGGAGAGTGTAGGGAATTCCCAGAGCAGTAACTGTTAGAGAAATTTCAGCAGTGCAGCTGAAGAAAAGTTATAGAAGAGGATGTCAAATATTTACAGCTCATATGGAGGAGACACCTAAAGACAAGGTGCCAAATTTGGAGGATTATGAAGTCTTGAAAGAGTTTGAAGATGTATTCAAGGAATTTCCAGGATTACCCCCAAAGAGAGACATTGATTTTTCTATAAATCTGACAGTAGGAGTAGCTCCGGTGTCAAGAACACCTTACAGAATGAGTACACCAGAATTGAAGGAGTTGCAAATGCAGCTTGAAGAACTTCTGAAAAAGGGATATATAAGCCCAAGTGTATCACCTTGGGGTGCACCAGTCCTATTTGTGAAAAAGAAAGATGGAACATTGAGATTGTGCATTGATTTCAGATAGTTGAATAAAGTGACTGTTAAGAACAAGTATCCTCTGCCTAGGATTGATGATCTTTTTGATCAGTTGAAGGATGCAAAGATCTTTTCAAAAATAGATCTCAGATCAGGATACCACCAAGTAAGAATTAAAGAGGAATATATCAACAAGACCACCTTCAGGACAAGGTATGGTCATTATGAGTTCACAGTGGTGCCATTTGGGTTGTCAAATGCACCAGTTGTTTTCATGTGCTTAATGAATGGTGTTTTCCAAGAATATTTGGATAAGTTTGTCATTGTCTTTTTGGATGACATTCTTATATATTCTAAGTCAGAAGAAGAGCATGAACATCACTTGAGGATGGTTTTGCAAGTATTAAGAGAGCATCAGTTGCATGCCAAATTGAGCAAGTGCTCATTTCATCAGGAACAAATTCATTATTTGGGGCATATCATTTCCAAGGAAGGGATAGTCATGGACCCTGAAAAGATTGAAGCCATTAGGGAATGGTCAGCACCAAGGAATGTGACTGAGGTTAGATCATTCATAGGCCTTTCAGGCTACTATAAGAGATTCATTGGAGAATTCTCAAAGATAGCACACCCAACTACTTCTTTGCAAAGAAAAGGTGTGAAGTTTCAGTGGACATTGGATTGTGAAAAGAGTTTCCAGCACTTGAAACAATTATTGAAAAGTGCTCCAATTTAAAGGATTGAAGATCCAAACCAAGACTTTATTGTATGCACAGATGCATGTAAGGAAGGACTTGGAGGAGTCCTTAGTCAAAATGGATTTGTGATATGTTATGAATCCAGGAAGTTAAAAGAACATGAAAGAAACTATGCCACACATGATTTGGAGTTGGTAGCCATAGTGCATGCCTTGAGGAAATGGAGACATTACCTCATGGGAAGAAAGTTCGAGTTAAGAACAGACCACCATGGTCTGAAATATTTATTTGATCAGCCAAATCTAAATGCTAGGCAAAGCAGATGGTTAGAATTTCTAAGCGAATATGACTATGATATAAAACACATCAAAGGAAAAGAGAATAAAGTGGTTGATGCACTCAGCAGGAGGGTGCATGAAATACATGCTATAGCCCTCAACATATATCAAACTGATATTAAAATAAAAATCTGGGAAGCTGCGAATGGAGACTTGCATTACAGAGAATTGGTAGCAAAGCTACAACAAGGTAAGATACCACATAAATTGGATAGTTACAAGTTGGAAGTAGATGGAATACTGTTGCACAAGAATAGGATTTTTGTACCAAATGCTCAGGACTTGAAACAACTAATTTTGCATGAGATGCATAACGTCCCGTATACAAAGTACCCCGGATGTCAGAAAACTGTTGCAACAGTCAAAAGCCAATACATTTTTCCAGGTATGAAGAAAGAGATTGTTGAATACATCGCTAGATGTATGGAGTGCCAAAAAGTTAAAGCTAAGCATAGGCACCCAGAAGGGTTGCTGCAACCCTTAACCATTTCTGAATGGAAGTGGGAAGTAGTAACAATGGATTTTATTACAAGATTACCCAGAACAAGCAAACTACATGATTCAATCATGGTAGTGGTGGACAAGCTTACAAAAGAGTCCCATTTCATTCCACTGAAAACTACTCATAAGGCAACCAATGTTGCTGAGATTTTCATAAAAGAAGTGGCACGATTGCACATAATTCCTAATACAATTGTGTTAGACAGAGACTCGAAATTCACCTCGAATTTCTAGAAGGGATTGTTCAAAGGATTTGGAACAAATCTGAACTTTAGTACATCTTATCATCCTGAGTCTGATGGATAGACAGAGAGGGTGAACAAAGTGATAGAGGACATACTGAGAATGTATGTGATGGAAAAACCATCGAAATGGGAAGACTACCTACACTTGGTAGAATTTGCTTACAACAATGGGTATCAGGCATCATTGAATATGAGCCCATTTGAAGAAATTTAAGACAGAAAGTGAAATACTCCAGTAAGTTGGGATAATCCAGCTGATAGAACAATAGTTGGGACAAAGTTGCTCAGGGAGATGGAGAATCAATGATAAAATTTAAGAAGAATTTGAAAGCTGTCGAAGACAGGCAGAAAAGTTATGCTGATAAAAACAGAATCCACAGAGAATTCCAAGTGGGTGATCATGTTTTCCTGAAAGTAAAAGCTAATAGGAGTTCCCTGAAACTGGGAAGCTGGGCCAAGCTGGCAGCCAGATTTTGTGGACCATTTGAAATCCTAGAGAGGATTGGTCCAGTTGCTTATATGATTGCATTGCCTGCATCTATGTATGTTTATAATGTATTCCATGTATCATTGTTAAAGAAATATATACCTGATGCTAATCATGTTATTGATTGGAATATGATTCATGTGGAGCAAGAAGGCGCTTTCAAAGTGCAGCCAATGTGCATTCTAGACTGGAAAACCAAATAGCTCCGAAATCGAGCCATAAGGCTTGTAAAGGTCCAATGGGCCTGGTACGGTCCTAAGGACACTACTTGGGAACATGAGGATGCAATGCGCGCATAATATCCGCATTTGTTTGATAATTCTTAGTATTTTGTTATGTAAGTGTACATGATGCATTGAGGACAGTGCATAAATAAGGGGAGGGGATTGTAACATCCCTCGGTCGAACCCAATTGTAAATATAAACAAGCATACTTAAGAGAGTTATTTTTGGCATCATTTTGGTAATGCATCTATCAGGGCATAGTGCACGAAGGTACTGCACAGTAAAGTGTTGTAATGCTCACATTTCAAGGTGCACGCGCAGTAACTAAAGAGCGTGCAACCTTGCAGTTAGTGAATACAACACACAGTAACTAAAGAGCGCACAACCTTGAGGTTAGTGAATGCAATGCACAGTAACTAAAGTGTGCTTAGTATTCAAGTTAGAAAACCTTTATGTATATAATATGCATTTATAGGCTGGTGAGCCGGTATTATAAGCTGGATGCTTATGTTTTGGAATTAGGCTAGAACGCCTAGATGAGAAAGGCCAGTGCGCCTATTTTGTACATGTCTCATGATTAATATAAAATATATCATTGCACGTAGACTGACCATGATAAAAGAGAAGGGGGATTGAATTCCACCAGTTAGGGAAAGGGAGAGCCAAAAAGGGAATATTATATTAATATTTCCTTAAGACATAAAGTAAGGATAATTATTTTATCCTAAGTCCTGAAGTCGGGGACAAGTGGCCAAAAGTAACTTCCAGCATGACAAGTGTCCAGTTGGGGACATGCATACTTATTGTCAGGACTCAACTTAGTTGAGAAGGGGAAAATCATTTTGTTAGGATACTTTTCCATGGGAGAAGACCATCATTTTTTGGGAAAGAGATTTATTGCCTTAATTCTATAAATCACCTAGCCATGATTCCATGACCATTTTCCCAATTTCCAAGTCCTGTAGTTCTAACATGCATTTCACTATACTAGAACCCGTATCCATGACTTTTCCTATCCATGTAGCTGGCTAGCGTGGGAGAGAGATTGAAGAAGTGGGTTGTCAGGCCCATGAGAGACTTAATAAGTAGATTGTCAGGACCGTGAGCAATTATCTAAGTGGGAGAATTGATGTGGATCGATTTCCTGAAGGTGATAAACTATAGTTACGGTGCCCAGAGACTTCCAGTCCAGCCTGTTGCTGAAGCCCTAGAAGGGAAGTGGTGTAGCCGAGGGACTGTGGAGCAAAGAAGGTGTAGACTTCCTTAGATGGGACAGGTATTTGGGGAATGAGGGAATGTAAGTTGTTGGTCGAGAGAGCACCATGACATAATATTTCCTGTTGTCCATGAGCCATAGCCTGGTTAGGAATCCCTTTACCCGAGTGGAGTTCAATCCCATCTCGGGGGTGACTCATTGTTGAGAGTGATGAACTGTGTAGTCTACGGCTGGGAGGTTCATGGAAGGTCTGCACACAGTCGGTGACGTTCATACCAAATATAAGTACCAACTGTGTATTAAAATGACATGTTACTTTGTTATTTAACGTGTTTGATTATGGGTTATCTACAATTCATGCTTTATAATTGTCTGTGTGTTTATGTATATTTATATACTTAATGCATTACAGAGGTTGTCATTATTTTGTTATGAAATGGTATGTTACCATATGTATTGTCTGTCATGTTACATGTAAAGCTTCTGCTAGAGGGATGTGTGTGAATGATTAATTACATGCAGTTCGATTTGAATTTATGTATACGAGTATATGTAAATATTATGTAGTATAACTCAGTAGAATGTTGGGGATGTACCATAATTTCCACAGTGAGGTAACGAGGGTGTTACCTGGTGAGTTTTTCTATGATGTCTCCCAGCTCGAGTGAGCAGGTTACCATGCATTCGACGCTGGTAGTGCGTGCAGGTGGGGTTGGGGTACGTTACATTGTTCAACTCCCAAGCTCTTCCCTACTTGATTGAGAATATTCTTGTATCTCTTATATGAGCTTGCCTTTAGTGGAGGATTGAAGTGAGGCCCAACTGGAAGGAACATAGTTTCTTGGTTCCAAACCGTGTCGACACAGAAGTTTGTAATTCATTCACTTCTGCTAATTACATTTTAATAGAAATAATCTTTTCTCGTCCAATTAATATCTTGAAAATATTTGAATTTTTATTCCATGGGTGTGTTTGTTATGAATGTTGATGGATTATGCTATTGAATGTGCTAACATTTTATATTATTACCATATGCTTGTGTTTCTTGGTTGTTGAGGACAAGTTACAAGTGTATTGCTTTGAGTCAAGTGCTCAACGATGGACTTCATCAAACATCTGGATGAGGTAGGCATTTTATATTGTCTTGCTAGCATATTTGTTTATATAGAATACTTGATATTAGAGTTGATTTATGCCATCATTTCTGTTTGTTGTGGTTTACCCCTATCCATAGAAAGATTTTCCTCGTAATAGAATTGGCGACCATATTGGGGATATGATCTTGTTTTTCGGGGTTTGGAGTGTTTTTCTCCTTATCTTTCTCTCATTTATATTGAGTTTCTTGTCGCATGACTACTTGACAACCTATGTTCAATTTGAGTCTGAGTTTCCTAGCCTTCTCCTTAGATTGGCTGTGTTTTGACACATATACGTGGGTTTTTACCTGACATTCGTGTACATACGCGTGTTGTCCTTCTACAAGAGGTGCATATACGTGGTTTTCCCCTGAACAATCGCATACATCACCCTTTGTTTCTTGGTTGTTGTGTTTGATGGTTGTTGGGTATTATTTGATAATTGCTTAGTCTTCTTGGGTCTCTGTTATGACTGTTAAGTGTCTGTGGAGTGACATGAAACCTTTCTTTGGTTGAATTTTTTGGACGGTGCCTTTCTTATCATCCTTTTCATTTGATTGTCCTTGCATCTTGGGCTGGGTGTTTTCCCCTTGATATTCTACTTGGTTGTTTATGTTTTCATACAATAGAGTTTTTAGATCAAGCTGATGTTCAGTCCTTTAATTTTCATTCTTTTATATTGAAAATACAAAAATATTAGGCATTTTACATTGTTAGCATTTTGATATTTTGAGTCTTTATCATTTATCTTAGTACATGTAAAGAAAGATTGCATTTTATTTGGAATTGCATATCTAAATTGAGAATTGAATTTTGAAAAGCATAACATTTATTAGGAATTGAAGTTAGAAATTTTCATTGTATTCATATTCGTTTATTTTACTTGCTGAGTCATAACATGATCCATGTGGATATCGGTGGCCACCCACCTTTTCTAGCTAGCTTAAAAGAGTTTTCTGGTAATTTTGACAATTCACTATTTTTAGCAATTTTAACTTTCGGGGCCATTTTGAGGGCCTAAATGAAGATTTTTCGGGATAGAGATTCTAAATTATAGTTGTATATATTATTGAGCCACCAAAATGAATATCCTTGATGATACCTTTCAATTGGGCTATCATACGCCTAAAACGAAGATCGTATGCAAACGTTACGACCCCGAGAAGTCGATGTACTAACTTACCCAGACGGGGCCCACATGACTTTTGGCGCTTCATCTCCTAGGGTTAGGTTTTTGGATTTCTAGGGTTTTTGGCATTTATGTTTATTGTAAAAAGGCCTTAAGAGCCTCATTTTAATCATCTTCTTTCAAATGATCACAACCGTCACATCTATTCTCAGAGATAAGCCACCACCATTCCAACAAGCTTGTTTCCGCTGCATTTTACAGTTTTAGCTTATTTCCTTATTGAGTAGAAAACCAGTTTTACTGTATCTCTATTATTTTGTGTTAAGCACCTATTAAGGGAATCCTTCAGGGATGATATTAAGGAACAATAATAACCTATCGGAATTTATGATGAATTGTATACCAAATGGACCACACTGCGGCAAGAAAGAGACCAAGCAGTGTTAGATTTTACAAATATCTTTCATACCTTGTGCACCAAGATGGGTATCAAAGATTCAGAGTGAAATCTAGTTCTCAAGTATTGCGGTGATCTGCATAGATACATCCATACTGAAATGGAATTTCTAGACATCTCATCCTTGGGTGTGGCCTACCGATGCTGTCAAAATCGAGCAGAAGCTCAAACAAAAGACGCGACAATTTGGGCCTGGGAACCCCTCACAACCAAATGTAGGAAAAGGAGGCCCCAACCCACAAAACAAAGGACAGAGAAAATATGGACAGTATCAGGACAACCAGTCCAATCCACAAGAAAAGAAAGAAGCCAGAAATATAAAGAAAGATATCAGGAGGTGGTGCGAATTCCATAAGATCCCTTGGCATAACACTACTGACTATCATTCAAAGAAGTCGTTGGTGGCCGAAGTGAATCAGATCTCCACGTCAACCAATAGTGTCCACTATCATACAACATCAAGCCCTTCAAAGACGAGGTATTGTGTGATGTTTCTCCTCTCAAAGTTTGTGATGTTCTTTTGGGCCAACCTTATTTATGGAAACGTCATGTTGTATATGATTCTAGGCCTCATAGTGTTATTATTACTTTGAACAAGAAATTGTACAGGATACCCGAGGTAGTCCCACCTAGTGATATTTCCTTGATCTCTGCTAAGAAATGTAAGAAGGTCATCTCTCAGATGGGGAGGTTTATCTTCTTCATGATTCGCTCTCAGAATAAGAGAAAGATCACAACCACATCTAGGGTCTTTGTGGCCGACCTCTCCACACAATAGAAGCAAGTAGATAAGGTCGTGGAAGAATATGTAGATATATTCTCCTCACCTATCGGGGTACCTCTGCACTGCCAGGTCAAGCACCCCATCGATTTGACCCCCGATGCACTGCTTCCCAATGGGCCAGTCTATCATCGCTCTCTGTTAGAGAATGAGGAGATCAAGTGATAGATCCAAGAACTACTCCACAAGGGGAACATCTGTCCCAACTCATCACCTTGCGGGAGCCTAATCATTATGATCAGTGTGGATGACTGTCTCCTTCCCAAGAAATTAATGTCTCCAGTGGTGGCAAGCTTGCACAATGGAGTACATTTCTTTGTCATAAGTAGGTACTTATAGACAACATATGATAGTGTCTCACTATGATAGGCCACACAGTGGCCGTGCTGAGTGAGAGTGACACCCACCAGATAGTCTAAAGCATTTGTCTTGATCTCAAAGGGTTGTTGCAGGTATGGTAGTGAAAGTACTGGGGCTGAGCTAAATCGTTGCTTCAAATTGTTGAACACTTGTTGTTGGGACTGACCCCACACAAATTTATCCTTACCACCACCCCTGGTTATTTGGCTGAGGGCCCATGCAATATGGGAGAATCCCAACACAAACCTGTGGTAGAAATTGGCAAGGCCCAAGAAGCTTTGAATCTCAGTGATTGTGATTGGAGTTGGCCAGTCACAAATGACTTGGATCTTGGTTGGATCCACATGTACGCCATGCTGATTAATTATGTAGTTGAGGTAATGGACCCTTCCCATGCTAAAGGAGCATTTTTCCTAGTTGGCATATAGCTTCTGCTGCTGCAGGGTGTGTAAAACCTGCTGAATATGATGCAAGTGTTCAGCCCAAGTCTTGTTGTAAATGAGAATGTCATGCAGATACACCACTACAAAAGTATTGGTGAATGGTCGCAGGATATCTTCCATCATCCTCATGAAAGTGGCTGGAGCATTTGTCAAACCAAAGGGCATGACCAACCATTCAAAAAGGCCTTCCTTTGACTTGAAGGCAACTTTCCATACATCTGTCTATTCTATCAGGACCTGGTGGTATCCAAACTTTAGATCGATCTTACTGAAGTATTTGTCCCCCATGAGTTGATCAAGGAGGTCATCGATTCAGGGAATCAGGTACCAGTTTTTGACTGTGATATTATTCAGAGCTCGGTAATCAATGTAGAGTCCTCAAGTTCCATATTTCTTCTATTCCATCAAGCGAGCGAGAGGAGCTGATCTGGGAATCCCACTACAGTCAGGTGGAAGGACACTTTGGCATCAAAAAGACAATGGAAATGTTACATAAACATTTCTATTGGTCGAAACTTCAACAAGAGGTCAACAAGTATATCAGGTCTTGCACTGTGCACTATTGCCAAATCGATCACTAAGAAACATGGCATGTACACCCCTCTTCCTACTCCCGATAGGCCATGGGAATCCATCTCAATGGACTACATGTGGGGCCTCCCGTCCACCAAGCGGGGAAATGACTGTGTCTTTGTGGTTGTTGATCACTTTTCTAAGATGGTGATTTTGGTTGCCTGCAAGATGAACATCACAGTAGAGGCCACTACCAAGCTCTTCTTTCAATGAGTTTGGGTACATTTTGGAATCCCACAAACCGTTGTCTCAGATTGGGACAATCGATTTCTCAGCACATTCTGGTTGAGCCTCTGGTCACTGCTGTACACCAAGCTCACCTTATCCACATCCTTCCATGTTAAGCCCTAATATTGGCTCATTACCCATTAATTAGGGCATATTATATTAGTAATGTTATTTTATTTATGTCGGCTTTAGGCCATTAGTTGTAATTATACCTCCTAGTCTCCTATATATACCAAGGAGACATTTTCA
>ML779556.1:182831-213964 GCA_009831015.1 Picea engelmannii
AGAAGGATGCATTTTCATGGAATCCAGAGGCAACTAAAGCTTTTGAACAACTTAAAGAGGTGATGTGTAAAGCTCCTGTCTTGACCACTCCAGACTTCACAAAAACCTTTATTGTGGAATGTGATGCCTCAGGAAATGGAATTCGTGTTGTCCTAATGAAAGAAGGAAGGCCCCTAGCTTTTGAAAGTTGTCCACTCAAGGGAAAGGACTTACACAAACCCATTTATAAGAAATAAATGATGGAAATACTACATGCATTGAAGAAATGACATCCTTACCTAATAGGTAGGCACTTCAAGGTCAAAACAGATCATGATAGTCTTAAATACTTCTTCGAACAAATACTATCTTCAGAAGAACAACAAAAATGGGTAACTAAGATATCAAGTTATGATTTTGAAATCGTCTTTAAAAAGGGGAAGCAAAATGTTGTGGCAGATGCACTCTCAAGAAAGGATGAAGATGTTGAGGCCTTTCTTTGTGCTATCTCGATCATCCAACCCGATTGGTTAATAGAAGCAAGGGATGAATGGAAGAATGATGAAAAAGTGTGGACTCTCATTCAAAGGTTGCAACAGGATTCCAGTGCATCAGATACATTTACATGGAAAAATGATTCACTATGCTACGAAGATCACTTATATTTATGTAAGAACTCCCAACTCAAACAAAAGGTACTATTGGAATTGCACACCTCTCCAATAGGAGGGCACTCGGGATTTTTAAAAACCTACCATAGAGTCAAGAATGATTTTTTTTGGGATGGCCTTAAAACTGATGTTCAAAGGTTTGTGGCAGAATGTTTGGTCTGCCAAAAAAATAAGGTGGAAACAATCAAGACCCCGAGTCTTTTACAACCATTATCCATCCAAAGTCATCACTGGGAGGAGTTTTCCATGGATTTCATCACAGGGTTACCAAAGTTTGAAGGAAAGAGTGTCATCATGGTGATTGTTGATAGATTGACCAAGTACACACACTTTTGTGCACTCTCTCATCCCTTCAAATCTAGTACAGTTTCCATCACATTCATGGAGATAGTTCAAAAGCTACATGGAAGCCCAAAGATTATTGTAAGTGACAGAGTGTTATAACCCTAAATTACACCATACATGATTACCTGGCATCAAGCCATCTCGGATCCCTTCTTTGCCAAAGAATTGTTGAACAACTCTTTAAAAATCCTCTTTTATAAAGGCCCACGTTCCCTACTCCATTATTGCACGCATGTACACGCTAGTTGACCTCAAACAACCCGCGTTGACCGACAAAAGCATGAAAAAAGGAAATTTGTCGATGGAACACATAGCTCTAGGTGAGTTAACTGAAACTCCCGGCCATGCATGGCCGAGGGTTCATCCAAATACCTAGCTTCTTCTAGCCTATAAAAGAAGGGCTAGGGTTCCTATTTGGAAGAGGAAAAATACAGCAAAGAAACTCTGCCCATTTTCATATTCCCATTGTCCGAACCCTTTAGCCATCCTTGTGCCAGAAAAGAGACAAAGCAAAGAAGTTGGAGGACAGTTGAAGAGGAGCCCAGGATCAGGTTCGCAGAGCACTGGACGGTATCGACTTTTTGTAAGTTGACTCATTCAAAGTAATAAAGAGAATGCTTTTCCCGTCCCAATTCATGAGTTATTCATAATTTGTTAAGTACATGTTTGAATCTCTAACCTATTAGTTTATAGGTAAGATGCATGTGTAGTTGTTGCTTGTCTTATATGCAGGTCAGCATTGGAAATGAGAACTATGAACAAGTGGTCAAGTGCGGCAAGGGATCGACATCAAACGCCTGGAAAGAGGTAGGTTGATCTAGACATGTTTTACTGAAAAGAAATAGGATTCAAGTATGGGGACGAAGGTAGAAAGTAGATTTTCTCTTGGTCATATCTGCATGAAAAGCATAACCCTATTTGTTAGTTTGTAAGGAGATTTCCCTCACAACAGAATTGGCAACCATACTGGGGAGGTCTCTAGGGTTCCTAGAATTTTATTTTTTGGGTAGTTTTTAGAAAAAGACTGGTTTTTCTTGCTGTTTTATTTTTAATTTCTGTAAAGTATGAGCTAGCAGAGAGTCTGGTTTTCCATACCAGCTTTCTCTGATTTTCTTGACTGTGTTTTGTTGGGACCCACAAAGGTACACATGGCCTACATAAGGTCTGCACATGTGTACCCGTGCCCTACTCTCTTACAACCCATGTGTGAACACTAGCTGAAGAAGTAGCAGTAGCGTGTAGATCCCAGAGAACTTTTTGAGGCAGTCATCCTCTTTCCTGTCAGAATCAGACATTCTCAGGGGTTTTCTGGAATTTTGTCTGAGTCTTGGTTGATTGCAATCTTATCTCAAACTGTTTTTCTTTATCATTTTTCCTTACATTATTTTCTTTTTCTGTTAAAAAGAGTGTCCAAGCCTTCAAGGGATCCTAGTTATCAATATCAGTGGTATCTTCCTAGTTTTGGGTTGTCTATTTTCATTTTTTCTCAGAGTTTAGAGATACACGCAGCCTGTACAAGGTCAACCTGCATGTACAAGCCCTCTATCTCTATACAGCTCACGTTCGCAGGCTTGTTATTATATTAATAGTAGCATGCTTGTGCATGATACTTTTTGTTGAGGGTAAGGCAATCATCCTTTCCCTTGATGAGAATTATACCTCTCAAGTGTTTGAATTTTTGTCTTAGCAATCAGTAGCTTAGGATTAATCTTACCTTTAGCTTTCTTTTCCTCATTTAAAAGTTGTCATAAAAAAGAATTTTTTGGGGTTTTTAGACAAGTGTGAGAGTCATTTTTTCCTTAAATTGCTAGTGTGTGATTTCTTGAAGTGGTTCTTTGCAATCTACGACTAGGCCATAATTGTTTTTCTTGGTTTTTTGCTTGTTGGTATTTTTTCTTTATCAAGCATTTAAATACAAAAAAAAAAATCTCTTTTCATTTTCTTGTTTGGTTGAAGAGTGTGTTTCTGCATTATTAGCCAGGGAATATTCGTTTATTTCATAAGTTTTTCTAGTTTACTTAGATCATAAGTAGCTTGTAGTCAAGTGAAATTTCTTTTGAGTTTGTTGTCCAAAATCTTAGAAAATAAAAAAACAATATTTTGAAAAGTTTTTGAAATTTTGCATGAAGTAAAAGTTTTTGTTTCCATCTTTTTTATTCATTTTTTCTTTCATCTTTTACACATCATCAGTTTCACTTTCATACCCCTTGACATAAGACAAAGCCATAGAATTAATGCTAAATCTAAAATTTATTAGAATTTTATGTTTGTAGGGTTCACAAACTAGTTCAGGATTAGGGCCTTGGATTAGGTTGCAGAGGAAACTCTTCAAGGCCATTTAAAATCAAACATTGGAGTCTGAGTTAGGGAGTGTCTAAGTCCAGTATCATGAAAGTTATCCAGGATCCCCCTCTAACACAGGGTATAAACATGAGGTCATGTGTGGAAATGTAGCAGAGATAACCCCTCCAAAGCTAGACCAATCGTAGTGGAGAACACATATAGAGGACTTGTTTGTTAGAAAAACAGGACCGTGGAGCAATAAAATAAAAAAAATGCAGAAATAAAACATAGAAGACACACAATACAAGAGAGACACAGATATATGTGGTTCACCCAGTGTGGGCTACGTCCACCAGAGAAATTGCCAGGTCCTTCCTTTGTTATTATCCAGCAAATGAAGGGATACAACCTACAGCAAAACCCACTGTAACTTCCTCTTCTTTCTCTCACAGTCTCCTATCTCAGAATACAATATTCACCCTCATGCATAGCCACAATACATTTCCCTCATAAAACAGGGTTGCCTTCTAGGGAAAAAACCCTAACATAATCTCTACCGTTAGATCTGCGACCTTATAATGAACCGTCCAGATTTACAATGAAATTACAATATACTTTTATAAGGAAATTTTTTCTTTGGGGGCTTCGTCCCCGAACCCCCATCGGGAGACACTGCCCCCGAACACCCGCTGGGGGCCCACTTGCCCCCAGACCCCCCAGCCGGGGGGATGGACCCCCCGGACCCCGCAGAGGGGGTACCCCCCCTCTGCACTCCCCCGCGTGGAAGAGTGTACATACTTCTGGGGTGTAAATACCTCATGGGGTATAGACACGGCTAAAAGCAAGGACCTCTGCATCAGGAAGATAATCAGGCTCCACAACCAACATTGTTTTGGGATTCCGTCGATTGCATTTGCCACGGGGTTTCATGGGTCTCGATTCCATTCGAGGTCCTCACTTGTCTTCCTGACCACTTTATTTCGATGCCCTTGACAAGTTTTAGGCTCGATACCCTGCTCATTGTGGTCTACCTGACTTTCGACTATACCTACCTGGTGACTGTTCGCGCGCTGGCAACCTAGTTGCATATCTTTTTTAGGGACATACACAGGTGACTGCAGGGGTATACCATGGTACCTACAGTAGACATCAGGCTAGGCTCTGTAGAGTATACCTAGAGGGTGATTCCATGTTCGAGTTGCACTTGCACCGGTAATTTGCTCTAGTGTTGGTTGTTGTAACTGTTCTTCCAATTAATTTAGTGTTTGCCTGTCTTATCTTCTAGGGACTTTTTTAGTGTGTGTTACTTTTGAACGTTTAGACTACCTTAGTCTGTCTTTGATATTCTCACACAGTGGAGGATCATGAGCTCCGCCAGTCACGAAAGCTTCTTGGCCTACCACCAGTTACACTGGAGCCACCCCCGCCACCATTAAGGAAAAAGCTAGACCAACAAGGGTCTTTTGAAGCAACCGGGTTACAAGTAATTGTGCCCGACCAACACCTAGAGGAATCAACCATTTTGGACCTTGAAGCAACCACTCTTGGCCCATTTGAAACCCCAACCACTGATTTCTTGGCACCTTTCATCATACCAATTCAATTTTACGAGCGTCAGAAAGTGTTTCACACAACAATGGAAACAAATGTTGTTACTCCTGGGAATTCTTCAATTCCCACTATGGTTGTCACCTTAGGAGAGTTTTCACCTCCTAACCCACCATCATCGGTCTGAGCCACCATGGACTTGACCACTTCTACATCACACAGTGGTGTGATCCCATCTTTGGTGGCGGCCACATCCCCTTTCACACCAAGTGCAACAGGTCCTCCGTTCTCATACGGGATGCCTAGTTCAGGTAGAAGTCCTTGTACTTTATTACTCCACTTTACAGACTTTAGGTCTGGGGTCAGGGAGCTCTAGAACTCCTCTGCAAGGTCACATGGGGGGCACTCCTACTCCTTTTAACACTTTTCCTTATGGAGGAGGTCATATCCCTCCTTCGTTCCCTTCACTCGGTGGTTCGCATCAACAATCCACCGGGAAACCTACATACCATAGTTTATTTGGAGCGAGGAGTCGAGGAACACCTTCACATAGTATACCAGTAGATTTGACACCATTTTCTTTGGCCGGAACATTTGGCAACAATTCCTTCACATCAGCCGCTTTCCCGACTAGGGGCAATCCCAGTTTTGGACAATCTACTCCTATGCAGGGTACTATTCCTGCACAGGGGGCAAACCTAGGAACTTCTTCTACAACAGGACCTTGGAATTCGGGGCAAGGATCCGTTCTCTCATCTGGAATGTCAATCTGGGGTAATTCTTTCCACAATCAATGGAACCCCAGACAAAATACTATGCCCATCCCCACGGGACCACCATGGGGAAATCCTTCACAGAGTCCTTCGAATATAATGCATTCCCAACCATCTATGTCCTATTTGGGAAATCAATCGATGATGTCTCCACATATGAAAAATCCATATGCTGGCCAGGGCCATGGTTTCTCCCAAAATCTAGGCCAACAACCAAACTTTTCCTGGCAACCTGGTGCCAATCAAACTCTAGGCCCCTTTTTCCTAGGTTATCACCAACAACCCAAACTACCCTTCTTGACGACTTTGCACTTGCCTGATTTGACAAGGCTGTTGAATGACCCCATTTGTCACGATCCGTGTTGGCCTCTTATGCCGATGAAGTTGCCTTCGGACATTCCAAAGTTTGAAGCCAAGCCTAATGAAGATCCAGGAGATCATGTGACTACCTTCCATCTTTGGTGCTCATCTAACTCATTGAAAGATGACTCTGTACAATTGCCATTGTTTCAATGTACTCTCATTAGGAGTGCCGTGAAATGGTACATTGAGCTCGATCACTCAAGATACTCTTCCTTCGGTGACCTGGCAATGGCTTTCCTAAACCATTTTCAGTTACCTGTGAGATACGACACTGGCACAGAGTTGCTGGCCAATTTCAAGAAAACAATAGCGGACAATATATTTGATCACATACGAGAATGATGATGTCAAAAGAGTCTCATTAAGGTCCCAGTCCCACCAACATTCCTGCCTGAGTGGTTCCTTAAGTCTTTGGTCCCACAGTTATCCAAAGACGTCGCAACGTTGGGTGTATTCTTTGAAGAAGACACCATCATGAGAGCTCAACAATTTGAGCTCATATATTCTCAGTCCGGTTTATTATACAACATCTTGCCAGATGTGGCACACTCAATACTGGATAAAACTAGACAGAGAGCTGGACGACATGCTGATGGTATTGTTGGTTCAGCACACACAAGGCCCACTGAGCAATTGACGAAGCAGTTGCAGCAGTTATCTATACAACACACATCGGCCAGACCTACTACTACTTTGGTTGCTCCCCCTACCCAAACATCAGAATTACACACAGTGCAATCGACTAACCCAAAGGCCACCTAGTAGCTAGAAGGAAAGAAAAAACAACGAAAGAAGGGTAAGGGAGATAAAAAACCTACCGATAATGCTGGCAGGGAAAACACTGAAAAACGAAAGGCGAGGTATCCATGCAACTTGTGCGCAGAAGACCACCTGACCCATCTATGTCCTTGACTTGCAAAGGCCCAAAAATTTGTCATGAAGAAACAACAAGAAGTGTTGACCAATCCATTTCAACATGGGTAAAATATAACTCAAGCCTCTGCAAGCACAGAAGGGGGTAGCCAGGAACCCTTTCTGCCTCCGAACAACCCCGTGTCCACGAACATATATATGGTTAGGGGTGATGCTTTTATATCGACTGGAGCACATGAATATAGTAAACCAAGCACTTCTAAGAAGGGTAAAGAAGCTGACCTCCCATCTCTTCCTCTACAGATTGAGAAGACATTGGGAGAAACAATGACACACATTCCCAAAGGTGCATTTAAAAAATATTCTCATAACCCAAACGCAAGGGTTTCCCATAACTACTCTGTGGTGGAGGATTTATCACAAACCCCTTGTGCAATGTCCACTTTGGAGGTCCTCCAAAGCTGCCCTTCCCAGAGGAAAGCCTTGTTAACCGCTTTAGGATCTATCGAGACTTGTAATTCGGGTACAATTATGCTGGATACAACCGAATTAAAACCTCGTCTTCCTTACCACGTGGCATTTCAAATAGTAGTTGCTTATCCCACAAAAGCTTTTACTCAGAATATCTTCCGCATGTTGGTTGATGAGGGTGCCTCGACATGCGTTATGTCATTGGCATGTTGGAAGGTCATTGGCCATCCCATTTTGTCTATGTCACCTACTCTCCTCATTGCTTTCGATAATCATTCGTTCCGACAACATGCTATCATTCCTTCTTTCCCTGTGTAGTTAGGAGGGAAGACTGTGTGTGTCGAAGTAGAGGTATTCGATGCTCCCCTCGACTATAACCTCTTGTTAGGAAGGAGTTGGACTTATTCCATGCAAGATGTGGTTGCTACAGTTTTTTGAGTCTTGTTGTTTCCACACGAAGACCGGATAGTGACCATCGATCAATTCTCCTTCTCTAAACCTGACCCTGCTTTGGGGGCATCCACGGTACCCATGATCGATAATCCTCAACCAGATGTTGTCAACGTAGGGGTTGGTTTGTGCCCATCTTTGATGGGTACCTTTGATTACCCACCCCCTCAAGGTGATATCAAGTTTATATCCAATCACCATAAGTTTGGGATTTTTCAATTTTCGTTGTTTCGCATGACTTACTTCGACGATCCATGGACACTTCCTTCCCCATCGGCCATGATGGATGGGACAGGACACCCGGGCATGTCCATGCCCTTATCTGCAGCTGAGGTAGCGTACTCTTTAGTCCAACAAACTTCAGCCCACATTGATCCAACTCTTGCACAAGAGTTAGGTCCACTTCTAGAGCCTGTTTGGGCTCAGGGTTATCTCTCTCACACCGATTCATTGGACTTAGTCTTGCCCTCTGATGAAGCAATAATTGAAGCAATGACTAGTCCAGATAAACCCTCGGAATATCTTCAACATGGATCATACTTCCTCCCAGAGTTAAGCCGAATTGAAGCAGGAGAATTCACTATGACCATGATGGGAGAGCAGTCTTGTCCTATTAATCCCTTAGATACACACGAGGTTTATACTGAGGGTAATATAGAAACTATCGCTGAAACCTTACCGATCAATATCTCTTGAAACATTGGCATCATGGAGAATGTCTTCGTCGGAGCGAGTTTCTCCTCCAAAGAGATTCAAATCTACACAGATCTTTTCAAAGAATTCCGCGGCGTTTTTGCCTAGTCTTATGAGGAAATGCCAGGAATTGATCCAAGAATTGTTGAACATGAAATCACAACGTATCTTGATGCCAAGCCGGTTCGGCAGAAGCTTCGTCCAGTTAATCCTAAGAAAGCAACAACCATTAAGGTTGAGGTTGAGAAATTTCTAAAAGCCGGGTTTATATATCCTATCCATTTGATCCAATGGGTGTCAAACCCCGTTCCAGTCAATAAAAAACAAGGCATGATTCGTGTATGTACCGACTTCCGTGATTTGAATAAGGCATGTCCCAAAGATAATTTTCCCATACCATTCATCGACTAGATCATTGATGAATGTGTAGGTTTCGAAGCTTTTTCTTTCATGGATGGTTTTTTGGGATATAACCAAATTCAAATTAAACCCGAAGACCAACACAAAACTGCATTCATCTACCCATGGGGTACATTGACATATCGTAAAATGCCTTTTGGTCTCAAAAATGTAGGTGCCACCTTTCAGTGGGCCATGTCTTTTGATTTTCATGGCCTCAAGCATATAGTTGAGGCTTATCTAGATGATTTAGCATCATGATCTCACAAGAGAACGGATCATCCCACACACCTCCGACTTATATTCAAATGTTGTCGCTACTTTTAGATTCGCTTGAATCCAAACAAGTGCAACTTCTGTGTAACATCAAGATGATTGTTAAGTTTCATAGTATCCACAACAAGGATCATGGTTGATCCTCTTTGGGTTGAGGCAATAATTCAATTGCCCCCCCCACGTACAATCCTTCAACTTCAGAGTCTACAAGGCAAGGCAAACTTTTTACGACGCTTCATCGCCAACTATGCCGAAATCACCAAGGGCTTTATGCGCTTACTGAAGAAAGACATTCCCTTTTACTGGGATGATGTGGCTCAACTCTCTTTCGACACATTGAAGCATGCCCTCACAACTGCACCTCTGCTCCCACCGCCTAACTATAACAAAGACTTCTTATTATATCTGGTTGCAGCAGAGTCAACCATTGGCATGGTTTTAGTTCAGGAAGATGACTTGTTCTCAGAATACATGATCTGTTACCTGATCTGAGGCCTTGTAGGACCGGAACTTAATTATTCTCACATCGAAAAACTTGTGTTGGCAGTAGTTCATGCTGTTCAACGGTTCCGTCATTATGTTCTATTTCGCAAGACCACCATCATTGTTGTCGTGAATCAATTAGAGTACATGTTGACATGACAGGTAATAGGAAGAAAAATTAGTAGATGGATAGTCATCCTCCAAGAGTTTGACTTAGAATTCCTCTCAGAAAAGTCCAAAAAGTCACTAGTCTTCACATAACTCATTTTGGAGCTTCTAGTAGAGTCAAGTGACGTTGTGCCTGAAGAATCGCCTATCCGGGGAGATATGTTTTTGATCACATCTTCAGATCCCTGGTATGGAGATATACTTATCTATCTCTAGACTTTGAAGTGCCCCACCACTGCTTCTCATGATGAGCGTCGATGTATATGCCATCAGTCTAAGAATTATCTCATCATCAAAGATACATTGTATCAGAGAGGTGTAGAATGCATCCTACACTGATGTCTCACTCATGAGGAAGCAGTTATCATGCTTAAAAATTGCCATACCGGAGCTTGTGGTGTTCATTTGTCTAGGTTGGCAATAGCCCAAAAGATTCTATGAGCAGGTTACTTCTGGCCGACACTTATCAAAGATTGTATCGAATCGGTCAAGAAGTACCATCCGTGCCAAATCTTCTCTCGGAAGATGAGGGCGCATCTCGCTCCCATGTTGCTATCATCACAGTTGGTCCCTTCACCAAGTGGGGGATTGATTACACTACTTTCAACCCTCCTTTAGCAAGGGGGCACCGCTATATCATCATAGTTGTAGACTACTTCACAAAGTGGGTTGAAGTTATGGCAACGATTAAATATGATGGAGAGACTGCAGCTCTCTTTTATTCAACCAGATCATAGCGAGGTTCAACGTCCCAAGGGAGATTGTCATTGACCATGGCAGTCACTTTCAGACCTAGATGATGAATGAATTAACATCAAAGCTTGGGTTATGGAAAGAACATTCATCACCCTACTACCCCAAGCTAATGGGCAGGTGGAAGCTATAAACAAAACTCTTAAGACTATTCTACAACGCACTATCGACATAGCCAAGTCAAATTGGAATTTGATGTTATACTCGACATTATGGGCCTACCGAACATCTTTTAAGACTACAACTAGATTCTCACCTTTTCAAATCGTTTATGGGCTGGAGGTAGTCTTTCCCATCGAATGTCAAATCCCATCTCTAAAGTTGGCAGCACAACTATTGCGAGACACTTCTCCACTCGAAGAATGGTTAGTATACCTAGAACAACTCAATGAGCAGTGCCATGATGTGGTCCTAGCCAACAAGGCTCACAAACATAAGGTCAAGTGTCAATATGATAGGTCTATTCATCCTTGGATTTTTTCTGAAGGTGACCTTGTCCTGTTCTATGACCAAGATAAGGACCCCCTGGGGGCAGGAGTATTCAAACCCATGTGATTTGGACCTTTCATCATAAAAGAGGTGTTAAAAATTTGTGCTTATCATTTGGTTGATTTTGAAGGGAATGATTTGGCGAAGCCTAGAAATGGGCTTTACCTCAAGAAGTATTACTCATAGGCAGGTCACGGTGGGTAACTTTTTGTAACATATGTATAGTCTTTGTACTATTACTTTTTAGTTTCTTTTAGTGTTATGGACATGTCGTTGATATTATCTTTTGTCACTGTGGCAGATGTCAAGTGATTCCAAGGTGTTCGTTGGGTATGCAGATGGTGCTAGTCAGCACACTCAGAGGCTTGCCTCCACAACTTGGGTAATCTTTACACCTCAAGGCCAGTTATTATCTTCTGGAGATATATGCTTAGGTGACACCACAAATAATTTTTTCGAGTATAGGGTAGTTATTGAGTTGCTTCATGACGCTTTGTCATTGGGTATCTCTCATCTCCGGGCCTGTCTCAATGCTCAATTGGTTGTGCCTCAGTTAAATAGAGTGTACTGGGTTCATGATTTAAATTTACACCAACGATTCCTTAGGGTACATATCTTAGAACGAAACTTTGATTATATTACATATTTTCATGTTCCTAGGAGATTAAACCAAGTTACAGATACTCTAGCTAATCAAATTTTAGATTGGCATCTTGCACACATATGAAAGAACATTGAGATAAGCATGTAAATACATTTTGGCACACATGATTCATAAGACACAAAAGACCAAAAAAACATATATAATATCATAAAGTAGCTAGAGTACATGGATGGATGCAAGCGCCTCAAAAATAGGACCATCAACGAGTCAAAGGGCTTATGCCCTCAAAAAATATATACAAGTAGTGCTCCTGGCATGTCAAAATTTCTAGCTAAAGTTAGGGCCTGTGGGCCCTGTTATACTGGTCCACAACATTGGTGATGCAGATGCCACCTCTGCCTTGGTAGAGTCTTTGCATGACCTCCCAGTCTTAAGGATCGTTCGCTCTATTTCATGAGCCGAAGCGGCTCTTTCGATTCCCACTAGAATCTTAGTCAAAATCGATCCACAAGTCCTTTCAAAACTCCCCTGTGCGAACAACACCAGGCGCAAGCTCCTTTTTCCCCAAGCGACCTTAGCGCTATGACGAAGGGTCTAACCCCAAATTCCTTTGTCATAACTCAACACTCAGAAGTTCATGAGTTGAAACTCCTAACTCTCCCTTTCAATCCCACAAGACCCGAAATCATGAAAACGGGTATGGCTCCTCCTTGTCATCCCTCTCTAGGTGTGACCAACAGCTAGGCTAAACACTAGCTCCCCTCGCAACTCACAACTTCGCAAGTTGTGGCATCCAACCCCCGTTCCTTCCTGTCGCGATCTCCCAAGATCACGAAATGATTATAGCCTCTTTCCTTGCCAACACCCTCCCCACATGTAACCGTAGGCTAGGGCTTAATATCAGAGCCCCTCGCAACTCACACCTTCGTGAGTTCGTGAGTCAATCTCTCATGCCCTTCTGTTGTGATATCTTGAGACACGATAGGTCAACACCGGGTTGACTCCTCCCTTGACACTTTTTGCTATTCGCAAGCTCACAAGTTGAAGCGTCGAGCCTTCACGCTCTTATCCCACGAATCCCCAAGATGCAAGAATTCAATAGGTTGTTGACTCCCTTCTCTAGGTGATGAGTGTCCACCTCTCTATCACTCGGGCCCCACCTTACGGTCCTACCATGTGTCCTTTCTCTTGTGCCTTGGCTCTCGGCACTTCACGATTTTTCTCCTCAAGAGATACTTCCTTCGTATCCCTGACACCCGAGTGCCGAGAACCCAAACTCTTCAATACACCTTGTCGCAATTCATGACTTCATGACTTCTGATGTCGATATGAGGTCCTCTCAACCTATGAACCCCTGAAACATCGAAATGTGATGGGACTCTAATCCAACGGTCCTCCTGCGACCTGGATCCAACGGCATCCACGCTCCTCACTCCTCACGAATTCGTGACTTGGAGCACACAATGCTTGGGCTCTTACCTTGCAAAACTCTGCGTTCGCGAGATCCCTATATCTCTGCCACCTTTCCTCCTCCAATGGATGGTCCTGATCTTCTCACGACTTTGCTACTCACGAATTGGAGCGCCCAACCTTTGGACTCTCACCCTGCCAACCTCTGAGTTTGCGAGATCACTCAATCTTTTCCACCTGTCCTCCTCAAATGGATGGCTTTGATCTTCTCGCAACTTCGCTACTCGCGACTTGGAGTGCCCAACCTTTGGACTCTCACCCTGCAAACCTCCGAGTTCACGAGATCTCTCGATCTCTACCACCTATCCTCCTCAAATGGACGGCTCCGATCTTCTCACAACTTCACTACTCACAAAATCAAGAGACTTCCTCCTTTGGCCTCCGATGTCGGAATCCCCGATATGGGTGATCTCATGACACGTGTCTGCTCCCAAATGAATGGCTCATATTCGGTCACCACTCACAAAGTCTATGCGCTCACCTTTGTGAGTCCCGGTGCCCGAATCTCTGAAACGGATGATTCCGTGACACGTGTCCTTCCACAGATGGATAGCTCGGATCTAATTCTCCCTTTCGCTATTTCTGAGGTTAAGTTCCTGAACTCTCATCCTTCAGACTCCCAAACTCTGGAATGTCGATATCCTGATACGATCTCCTTCTCAGGACATTTCTTTTGTTGTTCTTCGTGTGAGGGTTTAAACCTCATGCATCTCTCGATAGATCTAACGGTTGTTGGGTTCTTCGCTCTAGATCTGACGATTCAGATCATTTCTCTTGTGTGCTCTTCCTATACTTCCTCCTGGACGTGAAAAACCTTCAATGGTCCAGATCTCTTCAGATCATCCAATGACAGATGTTGCTCCTCCTGAGCTTGGCGCTTTTCTTCCAACACTTAGAAGAATTTCAAATTCTTTCCCTGTGAGCTCCACGACTGGAATCCTCACCTGCATGTATGAGAATGTTGTTCCTCCTTAGCTTATCCTTCGAATCCTCAAGGGATTTTAACTTCTTCTCTCCTTGTAGATTCTTTACACGCACAAGGTGTTGTCCCTTCTGAGCTTTTCAAATACTCAGACCTCTAAGGAAAATAATTCCTTCTTCCTTCTCCCTCAGAGGGAGAAATATGATGCCTTCCTGGCACTTTGTCTGCTCAAGCAACCTATTGCTGAGTCTTTCAGGGTGTTCAACAACCTTGCGAAGATCCTCCTATGGACTCTTCTTTAGTCTCTGAACTCAAAGAGTTCTCTTCCTGTGCCTATCTGCACACTGTCTCAATGCCCTTGTGGCAGAGTGTCAAGAATCCTCAGTGATTTTGACTTCTTAAGAACTTACAACAGATTTCCTATGTGCATCACTGTTCATATGCTCAATGCCCACTTGGTAGAGTTCTTGCAGAACATCCAGTACTTCTCCCTTCTATGTCCTCCTTACACCTGCTCAATGCCTACTTGGCAGAGCTCTCATAATTCTTAGTAATTCTGTCTTATGTCTGAACTCACAACATAGCTCTTCTATCTTCTATGCACTCCATGCATCTCAGAGATTCACAAAACTTCTCAGAGATTATTTCTGCAACCGTGTTCTTCTTCACAGTCCTGTCTCCAAGGTGTTCAACAACATTGAGATCTTCCTTCTAAATTGTTGATTTCATCTTCTGTGCCTCAGCACGTCTTTGTCTAAATCCGTAGAGTTCAGAAGTGCATCTATGCACTGGTATTCAGAGACCGCAGTACCATGTCATGCCCTCCTGACATGAAACCACAAAGAACCTCTCAATCTTGAAACTTGAACAACTCCTGCAAATGCATAAACATAACATACATTCACAACATATAAAGAACACTCACAGACATTCATTCAACAAATGAAATATGAAGGAAAAACTATTGTTTGTATTAAAATGGAAAATGTCTGTTTTTACAAGGTGTTCCTGAGCACGGCCTGTAACAAGGTCATGGTTCTTCTTTTCTCTTCTCTATGGTAACTACCACTACTCCCCAAAATGAGATCAAAATTCATCTTTTACATGAGGGGGCTCTTCAAGCTCTTCCCTGCAATCTCACCTACCCTATTCAATTACATTGAATGGGTTGTCTAGTCCACCATCTGGATCTAGATCTCAGCCTTACAAACATTAAAGGCCTACCTACACTAATTCCTGCACAAAGGCATAGCTCCATGGCTCAACAACCTACAACATTAATTACATTCAAATTAAAATTTGAAAAATGAGGGCTGCGCCTCTCTTCATCCTTGAATGCATGCATTGACGTGGCTAGTTGGCTAGCTGGATGACATGGAGAGATGCTCCTGTATCATACTCCTCAGCTGAAAAATTCATGAGCTCCTACTCATGGTCTTCCCATCTCAGTTGTTGAAATCCTCCTGGATCCCAAACAAATTTCTGGAGTTGTTCATCTGCTCCATCTCTATACTGCTGCTGCTGCTTCTGCGCTACTGCTGCTTCTTTTCCTCTTCTCAACTTCTCCCTGCTGACAGTTTCTACTGACTAGATCATTAGCTCTATTATCATCTCGATCACTTCGTCCAGATGCTCCAATGGCTGGCTCTGTTCATGTAGTCTCCCTAGCTGCAAAAATTTTCTGCAGTTGGGTAGATCACTATGATCTCCCATGCCTTCTTCATCTGCTTCCAACTTCACCTATTGGATGTGCATGCCCTACACTATCAACCTTCTCTCTAGGGATTCAATCTGTTCATACAGATCAGCTAAACTAATGTTGTCTGATTCTTCCTCTTCCCTCACTTCTGCAAGCTCTAATGCTGTAGTCTTTTTAGTTTCCTGGCTGAAAATATTGACCCATTCCTTGGAATGCTCATCATCCTCTTCTACTTAGGCAGTCTCAAATACCTGCTCCAATTCTTCTTTGATAGTCTCAACTGGCTATTCTACTTCTATTGTTGCTGCATATGCAACACAGATTTCTACCTACTCTTGGGAAAATGGTAGGAATATCTAAATTCCCCCAATCATTAGAAGATTTCTTCGATCTTCCTCTTTTGTCAGCTGCATCTGCTGATCCAACTCCATCTCTGAGCTCATTTTCTCTGTCAGCTCCTCAGGTTGATCTAAACTCACCTCTGAGTTCATGAGTCCCTCAGATAGTCTCATCTTCTCATCCTTGCCCACTTGGCAATATGGGATTTCCCTGTTGCCCTCCTCGCAGTCTATGGAATCAACTGAGCCCATCTCTGTTCCCTTGCCCACCTAGAAAATTGGAAACTCTCTACTGCCCTCCTGGAAGTCTATGAGATCCCGTAGTGATCTCGATCCATTGCCCTCCTGGAAATGTGAAATTCCCTGACTGTCCTCATGACAGTCTGTGAGATCCTCAGCTGACCTCAACTCTTTTCCCACCTGGAAATTGGGAATTTCTTCTCTTCCCTCCTGGCAGTTCTTGAGATCTTTAGCTGGTCCCAATTCATCCTTACTACCGAGGTTTCTCCCAGTCTCCAGTTCACATATATGAACCCCTTGTTCTTCTCTGTTGATGTTTTCAGCATGCCTCAACAACCTTCTCAACAGCCTATACTGCCTTATGACCATTAGCTGCATGACTAGCCATTTTATCTTTGTCTTCATGGGCCATTCATATACCCATCTTGACCTTGCATTCTACTGCATTCACAATTCAAGTTCTTCCATCCTTTCCCTGATGTCGGAAAGCTCTTCATCCCTTTTAGCTGTGCTCATCAGCTCTGGGCTTTTCCTTCCAGCGTATCTTCGGTCTTCAGTAGCCATATTGCTATCCCTGTCTGCTCTCCTGGCAAACCTATTGATCATCTGCAAGCAATCATCTACATGATTCTCCAACACTCTATCTTCTTTTCTCTTCTCGCTCTGCCTAAAATATAGAAACAGAGTTCTCGCTCTGATACCACAACTGACGCAGATGCCACCTCTACCTCGACAGAGTCTCTACGCAACCTCCCGGTCTTAAGGATCATTCTATCTATTTCATAAGCTGAAGTGGCTCTTTTGATTCCCACTGGAATCTTAGTCAAAATCGATTCACAGGTCCTTTCGGAACTCCCCTATGTGAACTACACTAGGCGCGAGCACCTTTTTCCCCAAGCGACCTTAGCGCTATGACCAAGGGCCTAACCCCAAAGTCTTTTGTTGTAACTCGCCACTCACGAGTTCATGAGTCGAAACTCTCGACTCTCCCTTTCAATCCCACGAGACCCAAAATCATGAAAATGGGTATGGCTCCTCCTTGTCAGCCCTCTCTAGGCGTGGCCAACAGCTAGGCTAAACACTAGCTCCCCTCGTAACTCACATCTTCCCAAGTTGCGGCGTCCAACCCCCGTTCCCTTCTGTCACAATCTCCCAAGATCATGAAATGATTATAGCTCCTTTCCTTGCCAACGCCTTCCCCACATGTAACCATAGGATAGGGCTTAATATCAGTGCCCCTCACAACTCGCACCTTCGTGAGTTTGTGGGTTGAACTCTCATGCCCTCCTATTGTGATATCCCGAGACGTGATAAGTCAACACTGGGTTGACTCCTCCCTTGACACTTTTCGCTATTCACAACCTCGCAGGTTGAAGCGTCTAGTCTTCATGCTCTTATCCTGCGAATCTCCGAGATGCGAGAATTCAATGGGTTGTTGACTCCCTTCTCTAGGTGATGCTTGTCCGCATGTCTATCACACAGGCCCCACCTTACGGTCTTTCCACGCGTCCCTTCTCTTGTGCCTCGGCTCTCAGCACTTCGCGATTTCGCTCCTCAAGCAATACTTCCTTCGTATCCCTGGCACCCGAGTGCTGAGAACCCGAACTCTTCAATACCCCTTGTCAGAATTCGTGACTTCACGACTTTTGATGTCGAAATGAGGTCCTCTCAACCTTCAAACCCCCGAAACGTAGAAATGTGATGGGATGCTGATCCAATGGTCCTCCCATGACCTGGATCCAATGGCTATCCTCGATCCTTGCTCCTCACGACTTCGCGACTTGGAGCACCCAATGCTTGGGCTCTTACCTTGTGAACCTCCGAGTTCGCGAGATCCCTAGATCTCTGCCACCTATCCTCCTCCAATGGATGGTCCTGATCTTCTCATGACTTCGCTACTTGCAACTTGGAGTGCCCAACCTTTGTATTCTCACCCTGCAAACCTCTGAGTTCGTGATATCTCTCGATCTCTACCACCTTCCCTCCTCAAATGAACGGCTCTGATCTTCTCGCGACTTGGCTACTCATGACTTGGAGCACCCAACCTTTGGACTCTCACCCTGTGAACCTCCAAGTTCGCGAGATATCTCGATCTCTGCCACCAGTCCTCCTCAAATGGATGCCTTCGATCTTCTCGCGAAGTCAAGAGACTTCCTCCTCTGGCCTCCGATGTCCGAATCCCTGATATGGGTGATCTCGTGACATGTGTCCACTCCCAAACGAACGGCTCAAATTCTTTCACCACTTCACCACTCTTGAAGTCTATGCGCTCACCTCTATTAATCCTGGCGCCCAAATCTCTGAAACGGATGATTCCACGACACGTGTCCTTCCACAGATCGACGCATCTAATCTAATTCGCCCTTTCACTATTTTTGAGGTCAAGTGCCTGAACTCTCATCCTCCAGACTCCCGAACTCCCGAATGCCGATATCCCGATATGATCTCCTTCTCAGGACTTCACTTCTGCTATTCTTCGCGTGAGGGTGTAAACCTCATGCAACTCTCCACAGATCTAACGGATGTTGGGTTATTCACTCCAGATTTGGTGGTTCAGATCATTTCTCTTGTGCGCTCTTCCTATACTACCTCCTAGACATTAAAAATCTTCAACAATCCAGCTCTCTTCGAATTATTCGACGACAGATGTTGCTCCTCCTGAGTTTGGCGCTTTTCTTCCAACACTTAGAAGAATTTCAAATTCTTTCCCTACGAGCTCCACGACTGGAATCCTTGCCTGCATGTACGAGAACATTGTTCCTCCCGAGATTATCCTTCGAATCCTCAAGGGATTCTAACTTATTCTCTCCTTCCAGAGTCTTTGCACACATGAGGTGTTGTCTCTTCTGAGCTTTTCAAATACTTAGACCTCTAATGAGAATAATTCCTTCTTCCTTATCCCTTAGAGGGAGAAATATGATGCCTTCCTGGCACTCTGTCTTCTCAAGAAACCTATTGCTGAGTTTTTTAGGGTTTTCAACAACCCTGCTAAGATCCTCCTATGGACTCTTCTTCAGTCTCTGAACTCAAAGAGTTCTCTTCCTATGCCTATCTGCACACTGTCTCAATGCCCTAATGGCAGATTGTCAAGAATCCTCAGTGATTTTGACTTCTTAAGAACTTACAACAGAGTTCCTCTGTGCATCACTGTGCATATGCTCAATGCCCACTTGGCAGAGTTCTTGCAGAACATCCAAAAGTTCTACCTTTTGTGTCCTCCTTACACCTGCTCAATGCCCACTTGGCAGAGCTCTCAGAATTCTTAGTAATTCTGGCTTCTATCTGAACTCACAACAAAGTTCTTATGTTTTTTGTGCACTCCTTGCACCTACTAAATGCCCTCTTGGCAGAGCTTCACAGAACTCCTCAGAGATTCTATCTACAACTATGTTCTTCTTCATAGCCCTACCTCCAAGGTGTTCAACAACCTTGAGGTCTTCCTCCTGAATTGTTGATTTCAGCTTCTGTGCCTCGACACGTCTTTATCTGAATCCGCAGAGTTCAAAAGTGCATCTATGCACTGGTATTCAAAGACCGTAGTACTCTTTCATGCCCTCCTGGCATGAAACCACAAAGAACCTCTCAAGCCTGAAACCAAAACAACTACTGCAAATGCATAAACATAACATACATTCACAGCATATAAAGAACACTCACATACATTCATTCAACACATGAAAGATGCAGGAAAACTGTTGTTTGCATTAGAATGGAAAATGCTCGTTTTTACAAGGTGTTCCTGAGCATGGATTGCAACAAGGTCTTGGCTCTTCTCTTCTCTTCTCTATGCTAACTACCACTACTCCCCAAAATGAGATCGAAATTGATCTTTTACTTGAGGGGGCTCTTCGAGCTCTTCCCTCCAATCTCACCTACCCTATTCAATTACATTGACTGGGATGTCTAGTCCACCATATGGATCTAGATCTCAGCCTTACAAACATTAAAGGCCTACCTACTCTAATGCCTGCACAAACGCACGACTACATGGCTCAACAACCTACAACATTAATTACATTCAAATTCAAATTTGAAAAATGAGGGTTGCGCCTCTCTTCATCCTTGAATGCATGTGCTGACGTGGCTGGCTGGTTGGCTGGATGACGTGGAGAGATGCTTTTGCATCATACTCCTCATCTGCATAATTCATGAGCTCCTACTCATGAGCTTCCCATCTCAGCTGTTGAAATCCTCCTAGATCCCAAACAAATTTCTGGAGCTGTTCATCTGCTCCATCTCTCTGCTGCTGTTGCTGCTTCTTTTCCTCTTCTCAACTTCTCCCTGCTGACAGTTTCTACTGATCGGATCATCGTCTCTCTGATCATCTCGATCACTTCATCTAGCTGATCCAATGGCTGGCCCTATTCATGCAGTGTCCCTAGCTGCAAAAATTTTCTGCAATTGGGTAGATCACTGTGATCTCCCATGCCTTCTTCATCTGCTTCCAACTTCACCTGTTGGATGTGCATGCCCTGCACTATCACCCTTATCTCCAGGGCTTCAATCTGTTCATACAGATCAACTAAACTAATGTTGTTTGCTTCTTCATCTTCCCTCACTTCTGCAAGCTCTAATGTTGCAGTCTTTTCAGTTTCCTGGATGAAAATATTGAGCCATTCCTCAGAATGCTCATCATCCTCTTCTGCTTAGGCAGTGTCAAATACCTGCTTTAATTCTTCTTTGACAGTCTCAGCCGGTTGTCCTTCTTTTGTTGTTTCTACATCTGCAACACAGATTTCTGCCTCCTCTTGGGAAAATGGTAGGAATATTTGAATTCCCCTAATAATTAAAAGATTTCTCCAATCTTCCTCTTCTATCAACTTCATCTACTGATCCAACTCCATCTTTGAGCTCATCTTCTCTGTCAGCTCCTCGAGCTAATCTAAACTCACCTCTGAGTTCATGAGACCCTCAAATAGTCTCATCTGCTCATCCCTACCCACCTGGAAATATGGGATTTCCCTGCTGCCCTCCTTGCAGTCTATGGAATCAACTGATCCCATCTTTCTTCCCTTGCCCACCTGGCAAATTTCAAACTCCCTGGTGCCCTCCTAGTAGTCTATGAGATCCCATAGTGATCTCGATCCATTGCCCTCCTCGCAATGTGAAATTCCCTGGCTGTCCTCATGATAGTCTGTGAGATCCTCAGTTGTCCTCGACTCTTTTCCCACCTGGCAATTGGGAATTTCTTCTCTACCCTCTTGGAAATTCTTGAGATCTTCAGTTGGTCCCAATTCATCCTTACTACTGAGGTTTCTCCCAGTCTCTGGTTCACATATCTGAACCCCTTCTTCTGGTCTGTTGAGGTTTTCAGCATGCCTCAACCACCTTCTCAACAGCCTATACTTCCTTATGACCATGAGCTACTTGACTGGCCATTTTATCTTTGTCTTCATGGGCCATTCATATACCCATATTGACCTTGTATTCTGTTGCATCCGTAATTCAAGTTCTTCCATCCTTGTCCTGATGTCAGCAAGCTCCTCATCCCTTTTAGCTGCGCTCATCAGCTCTGGGCTTTTCCTTCTAGCGTATCTTCGGCCTTCAGTAGCCATATCGCTATACTTGTCTGCTCTCCTGGAAAACTTGCTGCTCGTCTGCAAGCAATCATCTACACGAGTCTCCAGCACTCTGTCTTATTTTGTCTTCTCCCTCTGCTTGAAATATAAAAACAAAGTTCACGCTCTGATACCACAACTGACACAGATGCCACCTCTGCCTCAACAGAGTCTCTGCGTAACCTCCTGGTCTTAAGGATCGTTCTCTCTATTTCATGAGCCGAACCGTCTCTTTCGATTCCCACTAGAATCTTAGTCAAAATTGATCCACAGGTCCTTTCAGAACTCCCCTGTGCGAACAACACTAGGCGCGAGCTCCTTTTTCCCCAAGCGACCTTAGCACTATGACCAAGGGCCTAACCCCAAAGTCCTTTGTCATAACTCGCCACTCGTGAGTTCATGAGTCGAAACTCCCTACTCTCCCTTTCAATCCCCCAAGACCCAAAATCACGAAAACGGGTATGGTTCCTCCTTGTCAGCCCTCTCTAGACGTGACCAACAACTAGGCTAAACACTAGCTCCCCTTGTAACTCGTAACTTCCCAAGTTGTGGCGTCCAACCCCCATACCTTTCTGTCACGATCTCCCAAGATCACAAAATGATTATATCCCCTTTCCTTGCCAACGCCCTCCCCACATGTAACCGTAGGCTAAGGCTTAATATCAACGCCCCTCACAACTTGCACCTTAGTGAGTTTGTGGGTTGAACTCTCGTGCCCTCCTGTTGTGATATTCTAAGACGCGATAAGTCAACACTGGGTTGAATCCTCCCTTGGTTCTTTTTGCTAATCTCAACCTCACAGGTTGAAGCATCGAGCCTTCACACTCTTATCCCTCGAATCCCCGAGATGCAAAAATTCAACGGGTTGTTGACTCCCTTCTCCAGGCGACGCGTGTCTGCCTGTCTATCACATGGACCCCACCTTGTATTTCTGCTACATTTCCCTTCTCTTGTGCCTCGGCTCTCGACACTTCATGATTTCGTTCCTCAAGTGATACTTCCTTCATATACCTGCCACCTGAGTGTCGAGAAATCGAACGCTTGAATACCCCTTGTCGCAATTTGTGACTTCATGACTTCTGATGTTGAGACGAGGTCCTCTCAACCTCCAAACCCCTGAAACATCGAAATGCAATGGGACTCTGATTGAATAGTCCTCCTGTTACCTTGATCCAATGGCTATCCTCGCTCCTTGCTCCTCGCAATGGGACTTCGTGACTTGGAGCACCCAATGCTTGGGCGCTTACCTTGTGAACCTCTGAGTTCGCGAGATCCCTAGATCTCTGCCACCTGTCCTCCTCCAACGGATGGTCCTAATATTCTCATGACTTCGCTACTCGTGACTTGGAGCGCCCAACCTTTGGACTCTCACCCTACGAACCTCCAAGTTCGTGATATCTCTCAATATCTGCCACCTGTCCTCCTCAAATGGACGTCTCCGATCTTCTCGCGACTTCTCTACTCATGACGTGGAGCACCCAACCTTTGGACTCTCACCCTACGAACCTCGGAGTTCATGAGATCTCTCGATCTCTATCACCTATCCTCCTCAAATGGATGGCTCTGATATTCTCGCGACTTCGCTACTCACGAAGTCAAGAGACTTCCTCCTCTAGCCTCCAATGTCCAAATCCCTAATATGGGTGATCTCGTGACACGTGTCCACTCCCAAATGAACGGTTCATATTCTTTCACTAGTTCACCACTCGCGAAGTCTATGTGCTCACCTCTGTGAGTCCTGGTGCCCAAATCTCTGAAACGGATGATTCTGTGACACGTGTCCTTCCGCAGATTGACGGATCTGATCTAAGTCGCCCTTTCGCTATTTCTAAGGTCAAGTGCCCGAACTCTCGTCCTCCAGACTCCTGAACTCCTGAATGTTGATATCTCGATATGATATCCTTCTCATGACTTTGCTTCTTCTATTCTTCGCATGAGGGTTTAAACCTCATGCAACTCTCAACAGATCTAATGACTTTCGGGTTCTTCGCTATAGATCTGGTGGTTCAGATCATTTCTCTTGTGCGCTCTTCCTATACTACCTCCTGGACATGAAAAACCTTCAACAATCTAGATCTCTTTGGATCATCCGATGTTAGATGTTGCTCATCCTGACCTTGGCGCTTTTCTTCCAACACTTAGAAGAATTTCAAATTCTTTCCCTATAAGCTCCATGACTAGAATCCTCACCTGTGTGTATGAGAACGTTGTTCCTCCTAAGATTATCCTTTGAATCCTCAAGGGATTCTGACTTCTTCTCTCCTTGCAGAGTCTTTACACACATGAGGTGCTCTCCCTTCTGATCTTTTCAAATACTCAAACCTCTAAGGAGAATAATTCCTTCTTCCTTATCCCTCAGAGGGAGAAATATGATGCCTTCCTGACACTCTGTCTTCTCAAGAAACCTATTGCTGAGTCTTTCAGGGTGTTCAACAACCCTACAAAGATCCTCCTATGGAATCTTCTTCAGTCTCTGAACTCAAAGAGTTCTCTTCCTGTGCCTATCTGCACACTGTCTTAATGCCCTCCTGGCAAAGTGTCAAGAATCCTTAGTGATTCTGACTTCTTAAGAACATACAACAGATTTCCTCTGTGCATCACTGTGCATATGTTCAATGCCCACTTGGAAGAGTTCTTGTAGAACATACAAAAGTTATGCCTTATGTGTCCTCCTTACACCTCCTCAATGCCCACTTGGCAAAGCTCTCAGAATTCTTAGTAATTCTGGTTTCTGTCTGAACTCACAACAGAGTTCTTCTATCTTATGTGCATTCCTTCCACCTACTCAATGCCCTCTTAGAAGAGCTTCACAGAACTCCTCAGAGATTCTGTCTGCAACTATGTTCTTCTTCACAGCCCTACCTCCAAGGTGTTCAGCAACCTTGAGGTATTCCTCCTGAATTTTTGATTTCAGCTTATGTTCCTCGACATGTATTTGTCTGAATCCACAGAGTTCAAAAGTGTATCTATGCACTGGTATTTGGAGACCGCAGTACTCTATCACGCCCTTGTGGCATGAAACCACAAAGAAACTCTCAAGCCTGAGACTAGAAAAACTCCTGCAAATGCATAAACATAACATACATTCATAGAATATAAAGAACACTCACAGACATTCATTCAACACATGAAAGATGCAGAAAAAATTGTTATTTGTATTAGAATGGAAAATGCCTGTTTTTACAAGGTGTTCCTGAGCATGGCCTTTAACAAGGTCTTGGCTCTTCTCTTATCTTCTCTATGCTAACTACGACTACTCCCCAAAATGAGATCTAAATTGATCTTTTACATGAGGGGGCTCTTCGAGATCCTCCCTCCAATCTCACCTACCCTATTCATTTACATTGAATGGGTTGTCTAGTCCACCATCTGGATCTAGATCTCAGCCTTACAAACATTAAAGTCCTACCTACTTTAATGCCTGCACAAAGGCACGACTCCATGGCTCAACAACCTACAACATTAATTACATTCAAATTCAAATTTGAAAAACGAGGGTTGCGCCTCTATTCATCCTTGAATTCATGCACTGACGTGGCTGGATGGCTGACATGGAGAGATCCTCCTGCATCAATTGGATAAATTCCGAAACAACCGGACCCAGGTCCGTGGTGTCCCCACTAGATGAGGTTGCATGGATGGTGGCAGGTCCTCAATCTCTGCCATCGGGACTATACGAGTGAGCTCAATGAAGTTACACTCAATCCATCTCAATACCCTCTCAGCCTCCTCGGCTGGAAGATCTACTTCTACTGTTGGTCCCCCGGCGGCGACAGGTGCGGCCCCTGGCTGAGGACAATGCCTATTCTTCGCATAGTCAGTGGGTCGCACTGGTCCCACATCTGCACACAATGAACACATATCCGTCAAATACTCTGGCATAACAAAAAAATGATATATATAACAAAACAACATAAAAATTACATATACAAAAAAAAACTACAAAGGTGGAGACTTACCCATCTCCCATCGCACCTCACCAAGAGGTACTGGTATCTCTGGGTCTCTCGAAAATTCAATCTCGGCATAGGGGTAGTCCTCTATAACCGGGATCTTTCATGATAGCCATGCAAAAAAGTCATTATCAAAGGACTCATTGGTCCTTCCACCACCCTGTCGCGGTAGTAGCACTACCCATCTACACATAGTAGGAAGAGAGGCCTGGTGTACTCGTACCACTACTCGAGGACTAAAACTCGAAACTCTCTAAAAAAAAATGAACACAGAATGGTCCCGAACTTGAAGTTCCTATGTGTCCGCAAACGACAATCTGTCAACTGCCTCTTCATGCACTCAAGAAAAGTGGTACTCTAATAAAAAGCTTGATCATTTAAGCACTGGACTGCATAGTTCATCTGTGTGCGGGATGCCTGATGTAGAGTCGCAGAACCACTAATTCACCCAATAAGAATACTATCACCTGTAGCGATAGGTTAGTGATCTTGCTTATATGCACCTGCGTGCTCACACGGTCCGTATCAACTGCAAAGTATAGACCTTTCAATTCCACTATGTTATGCGGCCCCATAGGAAAAGTCCAGAAATTGACTGGTTCCCCTCTCCTAGAGAGGCTAGTCAAAAAGTAAATGTCCTCGACCGTGGGCACCAGTGACTGCCCCTCTAACATGAATGCCTCTGCATCCAGATGCCAATATTCAACTAAGGAATTTAGTATCCTAGGTTGTTCCCACATGAAAGGACATAGAAAAAATTTGAGTAACCCACACTGCATCAATGTAGCCACAACATTGGGGTCTTCCCCGACCAACTCATTCACCTCTTCGTGTTCTCTTTCTCACCAATGGGCATACATCCTGCAAAACAAAAAGGTTCAGGAGAGATAAACCCTTTCTTTTTGTGTCTTTAGAATTCAATAAGGGGGCCCATGCGTGATGTATTGGTGACAGTCATGTGTACACGTGGGCAGAGTTTACTCTGCCCAAATGTACATGCGGCGTGTACTGAGACAACCCATGTGGACCTAGGGCTGACCTTTTAAAGGTCGACGCCCCCCTAAAAAATGAAACCCAATGCATAAATAAAGACATAAAATGCAAGATAAGGGAGTTTGTACTTACTTGGTCGAGACAAAAGTTCGTTTCGTCCACTATAGCTCCCAGAATCACTACTTTAATCAAAGGGGGTCTTTTGGCTCCAGAGTCAATTTCCAAATCAACAATGGTGATAATGAGCTGCCAACCTCTATTTATAGACTTTTTGGCTTCTTTTTGTCACTTTTTTGGCCTCCATTATCATTTTCTTTATACCAAAATCCATTTAGGGTGATTCAGGAGTTGCACAGGAGGGATTTGATCGGGTATTGGGACCGTTTTTTCTGATTTTTGAGTATTTTTCGATGGTCCGTGGAATTTTTTTTTGACAATTAACTTGAACATATAGGTTAGGTTTCTACCCTGATTTTTGTATCTCGTTGTCTTTTTGCTTCACCATAGGATCGATCCCATCAGGTTGTGACACAGAACCATCATCTCTACTTTAGAAGTGTCGCAACTCGGTGGTAGATCTTATCGGAACATGAATGCCCTAGGTAGATCCTGGTTGCATTATGGTATTCATGCTGCCCTTAAAAACACTGTAGGCTTGACAGTTCTTGTAGTTTTTCCTGAATACGAGTTTGAGCCTCATTTGCATGATTCTTCTTCACTCTTGACCTCACCCTCAGGACTCCCAAAAAATAATGGGCCTTCTTTTAAGCCCTTTTCAGACCCCCTAAATATGAAAATATTGTCGAGTGATCTTGTGGCCTTTCGTGCTCATTAAACTGAAATTTGAAGTCACATATGTTCGGCAGTAGTTTACCCCTTTTTCGGTTCGGACAATCAACTGTATGAACAAAGGTATACTCTATGGAAATTCATCTCTATAGAAGAGTACTCTCAGGTATAATTTTATCCCTTTTTCGGGCTTGAGGGACTAAACTTACGAAGAAGGAACCCCCATGGAGTCCATAGTTAAGCTCTTTTCAGACTCCGTAAAATTGAAAAGATCGTTGAATGACCTTATTCTTTCACACTCATTAAACTGGTCCAGAAGAACATTCATTACGGAGTCCATAGTTAATCTTTTTTCAGAATCCTTAAAATTGAAAAAATGGTTGAGTGATCTTGTCCTTGTCACACTCGTTAAAATGGTTTTGAATAGACGTCTTATCGGTGCTAGTTTACCCCTTTTTCAAACCGACTGGACTATCTTCGAAAAAGGTACCCGAATGGAGTCTCCTTTTATGTTTTTTCAGACTCTCTAAATATGAAAAACCACCGAGCTTACCTTCTCTCACTAAACTTACATTGAAGGATGTTACCATTGTGTGTTTTGTTAACCACGTTTTCATATCTTATACGTCAGCCTTGTAACAATTTTCTTCTGCATTTTAACACCCTTGGCCCCTAGAGGATTTTTCCTGAGTATCATTCTACTAGAACATCAGTCTTGTCCTTGTGCCTTGAACTTGTATGTTTCCAACACTCGTTCCTCCATTGTAATGTAATATTCCTTTATTCTTTTTCCCAAAAGTATTGAAAAAGACAGGAAAAAAAAAATCAAATATACCCCAAAAAGAGGAAGGGAAAAGTATTTTCTTTATTGGTAGCATAATGAGTCACCCTTGGATAAAGCACATCTATCCATTTGTTAATCAGACTATGGGATTTAGTACAACCTTAGGAAGATTTTTCTCACTATATAGAGTTGTTTCCTCCACCATTTGGTTATCCTTCCAAAAATATGGAGAGTTTGCGTTGCCTCTTGCTTTGTAGACTTATGATTAATGCCATGCTGCCTGAGTCTCATCATTTGTCGTGCTATTGTCCGAGGGAAGTTTGTCACCAAGCCTGAGTTGGCCCCTCTGCAATTTGTCTCTTGCCCTCATACCCGACCATCCTGAATGTCCAATCAAGTCCCTGTTCAAAATCAATGAAGCCTTCAGTCTGATCATCAAGATTATCAAGTCCATGACCGACGAGCCATCAAAGACCTCTAAGTAGTGCAGTTGTATACTCATATTACACTCCTACCCAAGTTTTGAATATTTTGAAGTTGTTTCTCGAGCTCTAAGGATCTCATCTCCAGTCATCAGGCCGTATCAACTTCTAGAAGATGGATACTCTATAAGTATATATTTTTGATTTTGAGATGTAGCTCCACTGTGTCTTGCTCACGACTACTCTTTATATAGTTATATGACATGGATCTATAGTGTATTTGATTGGTATCCATGATTCTATTTTATCCTGAGCATGGGTATGCCCGCCTTGGTGAGACATTTGTTATTTTGCAGACGACGCCTCCTGGTTCCTGATCCTTGGGCGCAATCGTTCAACACATCAATAAATATTGGTAATGTATTTTGGCCATCAGATGCTCTTCTGACCTCACACATTAGGGGGCATCTGTTATAACCCCAAATTGCACCATACATACTTACCTGGCATCAGGCCATCTCAGATCCCTTCTTTGCCATAGCACTACTGAACAACTCTTTAGAAATCCTCTTTTATAAAGGCCCACATGCCCTACTCCATTACTACATGCATGTACATGCTAGCTGACCTCAAACAACCTGCGTGGACCGACAAAAGCATGAAAAAAGGAAATTTTTCGACGGAACACACAACTCTGGGTGAGTTAACTGAAACTCCCGGCCATGCATGGACGAGGATTCATCCAAATACCTAGCTTATTCTAGCCTATAAAAGAAGGGCTAGGGGTCCTATTTGGAAGAGGAAAAATATAGCAAAGAAACTCTGCCCATTTGCATATTCCCATTGTCCCAACCCTTTAGCCATCCTTGTGCCAGAAGAGAGACAAAGTAAATAAGTTGGAGGATAGTTGAAGAGAATCCCAGGATCAGGTTCGCGGAGTAGTGGTCGGTCTCAAATTTTTGTAAGTTGACTCATTCAAAGCAATAAAGAGAATGGTTTTCCCATCCCAATTCATGAGTTATTCATAATTTTTTAAGTACATGTTTGAATCTCTAACCTGTTAGTCTATAGGTAAGATGCATGTGTAGTTGTTGCTTGTCTTGTATGCAGGTCAGCTTTGGAAAGGAGAACTACGAACAAGTGGTCAAGCACGACAAGGGATCGACATCAAACACATGGAAAGAGGTAGGTTGATCTAGCCATGTTTTACTGAAAAGAAATAGGATTAAAGTTTGAGGACGAAGGTAGAAAGTAAATTTTCTCTTGGTCATATCTGCATGCAAAGCATAAACCTATTTTATAGTCCGTAAGGAGATTTCCCTCACAACACATAGATCCCATCATCACTGGACATTTTTGGACAGAATTATTTTCTTGTTTGGGTACTCAATTGGCTCATAGCACATCCTATCTTCCTCAATCTGATGGAAAAACTGAGATAGTGAAAAAATGTCTGGAAGGATACCTTCGTTGCTTTGTCTCTGATAAACAAACACAATGGTTCAAATGGTTACCCTTGGCAGAATGGTGGTATAACACTTCCTTTCATACTGCAACAAAAATGACACCATTTATGGAACTTTATGGATACCACCCTCCTTCCATCACTTCTTCTCTAAAAGAAAAATATAAGGTTCAAGCAGTGGAAGATCACATCGAGAATCAACAGCAAGTTCTACAAATCTTAAAGGAAAACCTAACCATGGCACAAAATTGCATGAAACAACAAGCAGATCAACATCATTGTTTGCACTCTTTTCGTCGATGTGTGAGCAAAAAGTGAGTGCTTACATGCCTAGTTGGGCTCTTCTAGTCATGACAGCTGTATGGTAAAAGGTTAGAAAGAAAACAACTAAGCTATTAACAAGAATTAAACAAAAACTAAATAAAACTATGAGCATGGAAATGGAAATAAAAACAAATGACAATGGACCAATATCACCAATGTATTAGCTGGTCTGATAGATGAAATCCAAAGATACACAATGGAGAAAGAGGACTTGGGTCCCTTCCCTCTCCAATGGAAGGCTCTTCAGGCCCTCAACTGATTTTCTCTCCTTACAAGAAAAGATGAAGTGTGGATGAAATAACTCCAAGCTTATTCACACAAGAGAGGGGTGAATAGCTTATGAAATGCAGCTTACAATGTGTATTACCAAAGAAGGGGTCTCTAGCAATCTCAGCAGCATAATAGTATGAATAATTCCTTGAGAAAATGGTGGTCATTCATGGTTTTTTATAGCCAAGCATTGGGTTATTATGCAACCTCTTTTGAATGTGAAAAGGGGCTCTTTAGGGCACAATTAGGTCTTTGACCAGCCTCCCCATGCAGATTGAGCTCGGA
>ML779556.1:222626-251296 GCA_009831015.1 Picea engelmannii
TATATATAGGAGACTAGGAGGTATAATTACAACTAATGGCCTAAAGCCAACATAAATAAAATAACATTACTAATCTAATATGCCCCAATTAAGGGGTAATGAGCCAATATTAGGGCTTAACACTAAATCAGATGCAGGTTTAGACTTTGAGCCAGGACTAGAAAGGGGAAGACATATCATTGATGCGGAACCTGGTGCCACCGTTGCTACCACCAAGCTCCACTCTGGTGAACCGGATGAGCTAGGAGAAGGAGAATGCCTCTTCCATTCACAGATGTGGGTAAAAGGCACCCTGTTGCACTTCATCATTGATAGCAGTAGGTAGAAGAACCTCATCTTAGCAGAGGTCATCAAGCAGCTAGCCCTGCCGACAATGCCACACCCACAACCCTACACCATTGGATGACTCTTCCAAGGAAGCGATCTACGCGTCAGCCAACAGTGTCAACTGTCGTACAACATCAATCCCTTCAAAGACAAGGTATTGTGTGATGTTTCTCCTCTCTAAGTTTGTGATGTTCTTTTGGGCCAACCTTATTTATGGAAACGTCATGTTGTATATGGGTCTAGGAATTGTAGTGTTATTATTACTTTGAACAGAAACTTGTACAGGATACCCAAGGCAGTCCCAGCTAGTGCTATTACCTTGATCTATTCTAAGTAATGCAGGAAGGTCATTTCAGATGGGGAAATTTGTCTTCTTCATGATTCACTCTCAGAATAAGAAAAATATCACAACCACATCCAGGGTCTCTGCATTTGACCTCTCCATACAGCAGAAGAAAGTAGATAAGGTCATGGAAGAATACTCAGATATCTTCTTCTCACCTACCAGGGTACCTCTGCACTGCTAGGTCAAGCACCGCATCAATTTGACGCTCGACGCACCACTGACCAATGGGCTAGTCTATCATCGTTGTTTGTTAGAAAACGAGTAGATCAAGCGATAGATCCAAGAACTACTCCACAAGGGGCACATCCATCCTATATCATCACCTTGCAGGAGCCCAATTGTGATGGTACAAAAGAAATATGGAACTTGGAGACTCTGCATTGATTACCGGGCTTTGAATAAAATCATAGTCAGAAACTGGTACCCAATTCCCCGAATCGACGACCTCCTTTATCAACTCACGGGGGCCAAATACTTCAGTAATATTGATCTAAAGTATGGATACCACCAGGTCCCGATAGAACATACAGATGTATGGAAAACCACCTTCAAGTCAAAGGAAGGCCTTTTTGAATGGTTGGTCATGCCCTTTGGTTTGACAAATGCTCCAGCCACTTTCATGAGGATGATGGATGCTATCCTTCAACCATTCACCAATACTTTTGTAGTGGTGTATTTGGATGACATTCTCATTTACAGCAAGACTTGGGTCGAACACTTGCAGCATATTCAATAGGTTTTGCACACTCTGTGGCAGCACAATCTATATTCCAACTTGGATAAATGCTCCTTCGGCATGGACAAGTTCCATTACCTCAGCTACATAATTGATAAGCATGGCGTACTTGTGGATCCAACCAAGATCCAAGTATTTCATGATTGGACAGCCCCAACCATAGTCACTGAGATTCAGAGCTTCTTGGGCCTTGCCAATTTCTACCATAGGTTCGTGTTGTGATTCTCGCATATTGCATGGGCCCTCAGCCAAATAACCAAGGATGGTGGTAAGGAAAAATTTACGTGGGGTCGGTCCCAACAAAAAGTGTTCGACGATTTGAAGCAACACTTGTGCTCAGCCCCAGTACTTTCTCTACCAAACCTGCAACAACCCTTTGAGATAGAGACAGATGCTTTAGACTATGTGGTGGGTTCCATTCTCACTCAGCACGACCACTCCATGGCCTATAATATTGAGACACTATCAGATGTCGTCCGTAAGTACCATACTTATGAAAAAGAAATGTACTCCATTGTGCAAGCATGTCGCTAGTGGATACATTACATTCTTGGGAAGGAGACAGTCATCCACATTGATTATAAGCCACTGCAATTCATACTGACTCAAGGAAAATTGCAGAATGATGGCCATCAAAATTGGTCCACATACTTGCAACAATTACACCTCAACATCAAGTATAAAACATGAAGCACCAATCGCATCACTGATTTCCTCAATAGATCGCCAGTTGCGGCACCCACCATGGTGCTAGACTCCTTATGATGACTTGTATACCAAATGGACCACACTGTGGCAAGAAAGAAACCAAGCAGTTCCATAATTCAAAAATATATTTCATACCTTGCGCACCAAGCTGGGTATCAAAGATTTAGAGAGACATATGGTTCTTAAGTATCACAACGCTCTACATAGATACATCCAGACCGAAATGAAATTTATAGACATCTCATCGTTGGGCGCGGCCTACTGATATGCCGTCAAAATTGAGCAGAAGCTCAAAGAAAAGACACGACAATTTGGGCCTAGGAAGCCCTCACAACAAAATCCAGGAAAGGGTGGCAACAACCCACAGAACAAAGAACAGAGAAAATATGGAAAGTATCAGGAAAACCAGTCCAATCCACAAGAAAATAAGGACACTGGAAAGACAAAGAAAGATACTAGGAAGTGGTGTGACTTCCATAAGAGGCCTTGGCATAACATTGCTAACTGCCGCTCAAAGTAGTCATCGGTGGCCGAAGTGAAAGCCTCTGAATTAGATGTGGGTTCCGACTCTGAGCCAGAACCAGAAAGGAGAAGACAGATCATTGACGTAGAACCCAGTGCCACCGTTGCTACCACCAAGCTGCAACTTGGGGAACCAGACTAGCCAAAAGAAGGAGAACACCTCTTCCATTCACAAATGTGGGTAAAAGGCACCCCGCTGCACTTCATCGTTGATAGAGGTAGCCAAAAGAACCTCATCTCAATAGAGGTCATAAAGTGGCTAGCCCTACTGTCAACGTTGCACCCACAACCCTACACCATTGGATGGCCCCACCAAGGAAGCGATCTCTGTGTCAGCCAACACTGTCGACTATCGTACGACATCAAGCCCTTCAAAGATGAGGTATTTTGTGATGTTTCTCCTCTCGAAGTTTGTGATGTTATTTTGGGACAACCTTATTTATGGAAACGTCATGTTGTATATAAGTATAGGCCTCATAGTGTTATTATTACTTTGAACGGGAAATTGTAGAGGATACCCGAGGCAGTCCCACCTAGTGCTATTTTCTTGATCTCTACTAAGCAATGCAGGAAGGTCATCTCTCATATGAGGAAGTTTTTCTTCTTCGTGATTCGATCTCATAATAAGAGAAAGATCACAACCACATCTAGGGTCTCTATGGCTAACCTATCCACACAGCAGAAGCAAGTAGATAAGGTCATGAAAGAATAATCAGATATCTTCTCCTAACCTACCGGGGTACCTCTTCACTACCAGTTTAAGCACCCCATCGATATGACCCCCAGTGTACCACTTCCCAATGTGCCAGTATATCATCACTCTTTGTTAGAGAATGAGGAGATCAAGTGACAGATCCAAGAACTGATCCACAAGGGGCACATCCATCTCATCTCACCACCTTGCAGGAGCTAAATCGTGTTGGTATAGAAGAAATATGGAACCTGGCGACTCTGCATTGATTATCAAGCTTTGAATAAAATCACAGTCAGAAATTGGTACCCAATTCCCCAAATCGACGACCTCCTTGATCAACTCATGGGGGCCAAATACTTCAGTAAGATTGATCCAAAGTCTGGATACCACCAGGTCACGACAGAGTGTACAGATGTATGGAAAACTACCTTCAAGTCAAAGGAAGGCCTTTTTGAATGGTTGGTCGTGCCCTTTGGTTTGACAAATTCTCCAACCACTTTCATGAGGATGATGGACGATATCCTACGACCATTCACCAATAATTTTGTAGTGGTGTATCTAGATGACATTCTCATTTACAACAAGACTTGGGCTGAAAACTTGCAGCATATTCAGCAGGTTCTACACACCCTATGGTAGCACAAGCTATATGCCAACTTGGAAAAATGATCCTTTGGCATGGACAAGGTCCATTAACTAGGATACATAATTGATCAGCATGGCATACTTGTGGATCCAGCCAAGATCCAAGTCATCTGTGACTGGCCAGCCCCAACCACACTCGCTGAGCTTCGGAGCTTCTTGGGCCTTGCTAGTTTCTACCATAGTTTCATGTTGGGATTCTCCCATATTGCATGGGCCCTCAGCCAAATAACCAGGGGTGGTGGTAAGGAAACATTTGTGTGGGGTTGGTCCCAACAACAAGCATTCAATGATTTGAAGTAGTGCTTGTGCTCAACCCTAGTACTTTCACTACCTGACCTGCATCCTCCCTTTGAGATCGAGATACATGCTTCAGACTATGCGGTGGGCACTGTTCTCACCCAACACGACCACTCCGTGGCCTATCATAGTGAGGCACTATCATATGTTTTCCATAAGTACCCTAGTTATGACAAAGAAATGTACTCCACACTGATCATAAGCCACTATAGTTCATACAGACTCAAGGAAAATTGCAAAACGATCACTATCGAAAGTGGTCCACATACTTGCATCAATTCCACCTCAACATCAAGTATAAAATAGGAAGCACCAATCACGTCTTTGATTGCATCATCAGACCACCATTTGTGTCACCCACCATGGTGCTAGACTCCTGTGACCATGAGACCTCTGGATGGCCCTAACTCTATGAGACAGACCCAGACTTTGCCACCACCTACCAAATTTTGGGTGCAAACACAGTTGTCAATAATTTCCATCTTCAGGATGGGTTGTTGTGTCGTTTGGGCCATATCTGTGTTCCATCAAGCGAGTGAGAGAAGCTGATCTGGTAATCCCACTACAGTTGTGTGGAAGGATACTTCGGCATAAAAAATACAGTGGCAATGCTACATAAACATTTCTACTGGCCGAAACTTCGACAGCAGGTCAAAAAGTATATCAGGTATTGCACTGTCTGTGCTATTGCCAAACCGACCACTAAGAAAAAGGGCCTATACACCCCTCTTCCTAATCCTCATAGGCCATGGGAATCCATCTCAATGGACTACATGTCAAGCCTCTCATCCAACAAGCGGGGAAATGACTATGTTTTTGTGGTTGTTGAGCACTTTTCTAAGATGACGATTATGGTTGCCTGCAAGAAGAACATCACCACAGAGGCCACTGCCAAGCTCTTCTTTGAACGATTCTGAGTACATTTTGGAATCCCAAAAACCATTTTCTCAGATTGGGACAGTCTATTTCTCAGCACATTTTTGTCGATCCTCTGGTCACTGTTGGACACCAAGCTCGCCAAATCCACAACCTTCCATCCCCAGACAGATGGCCAAACCTAGGTCATAAATTGAATGACTGTGCATATCCTTCACATGTATAATTCATAGCACCCTCTCACATGGGATGAGAGCCTTCCCTATGTTCAACATAGTTACAACCAAGCCCTGCATAGCTCAACCGACCATAGCCTCTTTCAGGTGGTGTTGGGATTCCAACCATTGGGTCCCATAGATGTTGCACGTCCCCTTGTGGTCACCTTGACCGACTAATATCTTGCTCCAACTGAAGCCGAAAAATCCACCCAGTTCATTGAGCGGATCCAACACATCTGCCAATAGGTTTAGGATATCCTACAAAATTCCAATGACAAGTACAAGCAATTCCATGATCAACATCGGGTGCCACATAAGTTTCAGGTGGGCGACAAAGTTTGGTTGCACTTGTAGAAAGAACGCCTTACAGGACCCCATCATAAGCTTTTCCCACTCTGTTAGGGGCCGTACACGATCACCAAGGCTGTGGGGGATAATGATTTTGAGCTCAACATTCCTCCTTTCCTTGGCATGCACCCAGTGTTCAACATGGATCTCCTTCGCCCTTATTTCCCACCATTATTGGACACCTCAAACGTAGAAAAATAGCTGACACCAAAAGAGCTCAGCCTAGACTGCATACAAAAATCATCCAACGATCATATTGTGGACACACAAATCAATGGCACTCGACCACAAAGGATCCAACTTTATCGATTCGTCAAAGCAGGGCAACTCCTGCACCAAGGCAACTGGCTCACCCGGGGCCAAATTCAGCAGAAATTTCCTCATCTGATGGGGGAACTCAATGTAATGGATACAATTGATTCCTAAGGAGGGAGGATTGATCTAGGTGGATATTGGTGGCCACCCACCTTTTCCAACCGGCTCAAAACAATTTTCTGGCAATTTTGACAATTCACTAGTTTTAGCAGTTTTAACTTACGAGGCCATTTTGAGGGCCTAAATGAAGGTTTTTCAATATAGAGCTTCTCAATGATAGCCACAAGAATGCATGAGCCACCAAAATGAATCTCGTTGATGATACCTTTCCAATGGGCTATCATACGCATAAAACATAGATAGTATGCAATAGTTACGACCTTGGGAAGTTGATGTACTAACTTACCCAGACGGGACCCACATGACTTTTGGCGCTTCATCTCCTAGGGTTAGGTTTTTGGATGTCTAGGGTTTTTGGAATTCACGTTTATTGTAAAAATGCCTTCAGAGAATCATTTTAATCATCTTCTTGTGAGTGAGCATAGTCGTCACATCTCTTCTCAGAGAGAAGCCACCACCATTCCAACAAGCTTGTTTCCACTGCATTTTACAATTTTAGCTTATTTCCTTATTGAATACAGAACCAATTTTACTGTATCGCTGTTATTTTGTGTTAAGCACCTGTTAATAATATGTATTAATTTCATTCTTCTCATAAAATACGGATCAGTGGTATCAGAGCGGTCTTCTCCTTGTCGTCTTAATGCATGTCCCCAACGAGGTTGGGGTACAAAGAGTTGGGTCTCGACCTTGTTTCTCTTGAGGAAAAAATCTCTCGCATGCCCAAGCGACCTCTCATGGTAGAAGAAAATAAATATGACGAGAAAGGAGATCCTTTCAAACTTTTTATTGAGGAATCCCTCACACAACAAAGGAACGAGATGATGGATAGTTTTGCGCAAATCCTTCGGCGGCTACCAACAGGCAACGGATCTTCTTTGAGCAGAGGCCCCACCCCCTTCAAGGCACAAATAAACTTTGATATTCCTATATTTGAAGTTCATATAGAAGAAAATGTTATAGACAAGTGGTTGAATCTACTAGAAGGGTATTTTTCTGTCCATAACTTTTCAAATAGAGAAAAGATTACTTTTGTGCTTCTCAAAGCCATTCCCCATGTCAAAGATTGGTGGGAAACTTTCTGTGAACAAAAGGAAATAGAGGAACCCTGATTATTTATAGTCATGGCCACCTGGGAATCGTTCAGGGATGCTATTAAGGAACAATACTACCCTGTCAGAAGTTATGACAACTTGTATACCAAATGGACCACACTACAGCAAGAAAGAGACCAAGCAGTGCCAGATTTCACAAATATCTTTCATACCTTGCACACCAAGCTGGGTATCAAATATTCGGAGTGACATATGGTGCTCAAGTATCGCGACGCTCTGCATAGATATATCCATACTAAAATGGAATTTCTAGACATCTCATCCTTGGGCACAACCTACCGATATGCTGTCAAAATCGAGAAGAATCTCAAACAAAAGACGCAACAATTTGGGCTTGGGAACCCCTCACAAAAAAATCCAGGAAAGGGAGGCACCAAACCACATAAAAAAGGACAGAGAAACTGTGGACAATATATGGACAACCAGTCCAAGACACAAGCAAAGAAGGACACTCGAAAGAAAAATAAAGATACTGGGAAGTGGTGCGACTTACAAAAGAGCCCTTGGAATAACACTACCGACTACCACTCAAAGAAGTCACTAGTGGTCGAAGTGAAAGCCTCTGAATCAGATGCGGGTTTAGACTCTGAGAAAAAACCATAAAGGGGAAGATGGATCATTTACATGGAACCTAGTGCCACCATTGCTACCACCAATCTTCAGCCTGGTGAACCAGACGAGCCAGAAGAAGCAGAACACCTCTTCCATTCAAAGATGTGGGTAAAAGGCACCCCGCTACACTTCATCATTGATAGCGATAGAAAAAAGAAACTCATCTTAGTAGAGGTCATCTAGAAGCTGGCCCTACTGACAACATCGTACCCACAACCCTACACCATTGGATGGCTCTGCCAAGGAAGCGATCTCCACGTCAGCCAACAATGTCGACTGTTGTATGACATCAAGCCCTTCAAAGATGAGGTATTGTGTGATGTTTCTCCTCTCGAAGTTTGTAATGTTATTTTGGGACAACCTTATTTATGGAAACATCATGCTGAATGTGAGTCTAGGCCTCATAGTGTTATTTATACTTTGAACAGGAAATTGTACAAGATACCTGAGGCAGTCCCACCTAGTGTTATTTCATTGATCTCTACTAAGCAGTGCAGGAAGGTCATCTCTCAGATGGGGAAGTTTGTCTTCTTCATGATTTTTTCTCAGAATAAGAGAAAGCTCATAACCACATTCAGGGTCTCTATAGCCAACCTCTCCACACAGCAGAAGCAAGTAGATAAGATCGTGGAATAATACTTAAATATCTTCTCCTCACCTACCAGGGTACCTCTGCACTGCCAAGTCAAGCACCCCATCGATATGACCCCCGACACAACGCTTCCAATGGGCTAGTCTATCATCACTCTCTATTAGAGAATGAGGAGATCAAGCGACAGATCCAAGAAATTCTCCACAAGGGGCACATCCATCCCATCTCATCGCCTTGCAGGAGCTCAATCATGCTGGTACATAAGAAAGATGGAACCTGGTGACTCTACATTGATTACTGAGCTCTGAATAAAATCAAAGTCAGAAATTAGTACCCGATTCCCTGAATTGACAACCTTATTGATCAAATCACGAGGGCCAAATACTTCAGTAAGATTGATCTAAAGTCTGTCTACCACCAGGTCCTGATAGAACATATAGATGTATGGAAAACCACCTTCAAGTAAAAGGAAGGCCTTTTTGAATGGTTGGTCATGCCCTTTGGTTTGACAAATGCTCCAACCACTTTAATGAGGATGATGGATGATATCCTACCACCATTCACCAATACTTTTGTAGTGGTGTATTTGGATGACATTCTCATTTACATCAAGACTTGGGCCGAACACTTGCAGATTATTCAACAGGTTTTGCACACCCTGCGGCAGCACAAGCTATATGCCAACTTGGAAAAATGTTCCTTTGGCATGGATAGGGTCCATTACCTGGGCTACATAATTTATCAGAATGGCGTACATGTGGATCCAACCAAGATCCAAGTCATCTGTGACTGGCTAGCCTCAACCACACTCACTGAGATTCGAAGGTTCTTTGGCCTTGCCAATTTCTACCACAGTTTCATGTTGGGATTTTCCCATATTGCATGGGCCCGCAGCCAAATAACCAAGGGTGGTGGTAAGGAGAAATTTATGTGGGGATGGTCCCAACAACAAAAGTTCGATGATTTGAAGCAGTGCTTATGCTCATCTCTAGTACTTTCACTACCATACCTACAACATCCCTTTGAGATCGAGACAAATGCTTTAAACTATGCGGTGGGCGCCATTCTCAGTCAGCACAGCCACCCCGTGGCTTATCATGGTGAGACACTATCAGATGGTGTTTGTAAGTACCTTGCTTATGAAAAAGAAATGTACTCCATTTTTCAAGCCTACCACCAATGGAGACATTACATTCTTGGGAAGAAGATAGTCATCCACATTGATCATAAGCCACTACAGTTCATACAGAGTCAAGGAAAATTGCAGAATGATTGCCTTCAAAAGTGGTCCACATACTTGCAGCAATTCCACCTCAACATCAAGTATAAAACATGAAGCACCAATCACGTCGTGGGTTGCCTCAACATACCGCCAGTTGCGAAACTCACCATGATGCTAGACTCCTGTGGCCATGAGACCTTTGGATGGTCCCAACTCTATGAGATAGACCCGGACTTCACCACCACCTACCAAATTTTGGGTGCAAACACAATTGTCGATAATTTCCATCTTCAGGATGGGTTGTTGTGTCATCTAGGCCATATCTATGTTCCATCAAGCGAGTGAGCGAAGCTGATCTGGGAATCCCACTACATTCAGGTGGTAGGACACTTCAGCATCAAAAAGACAGTGGAAATGCTATAGAAACATTTCTACTGGCCAAAACTTTGACATGAGGTCAAAAAATATATTAGGTCTTGCACTGCCTATGCTTGCCAAACCGAACACTAAGAAACAGGGTCTGTACACCCCTCCTCCTACTCCTGACAAGCCATGGGAATCCATCTCAATGGACTACATGTCAGGCCTTCCATCCACCAAGCCGGGAAATGACTATGTTTTTGTGGTTGTTGATTGCTTTTCTAAGATGGTGATTCTGGTTTCCTACAAGAATAACATCACAGCAGAGGCCACTGCCAGATAAAAAAGTGTCTTTCTTCAAGAGGTGCATGAAACCCTTAGTGATATTGGCATATTTCAATATGAAACGACGTAGAAAGTTAGCCTTCCCTTGTAAACCTTGAAGTTGTCTAATTGTGCACGAGGGAGGCAACTGAAGTATTGCCTCAAACTTAAGAGGATCTACCATGATCCTAGTCTCAAAAACTAAAAATCCTAAGAGACGACCATACTTAATGCAAAAGATGCATTTATGAGGGTTTAATCAGATTCTATAGTAACGTCATCTTTCGAAAACTAGCGGAAGGTGTATAACATGATCCACTCTCTTGCGAGAGTGAGAAACAAGATCATCAAGGTAGGCTTCGACTATGTGCTTGAGATCATGAAAAGTGAAATTCATGGAACATTGGAGGGTTGCTCCAGCGTTTTTAAGGAAGAAAGGCATTTTTCGGTATGAAAAAGTACCCCAAGAACATATAAATTTTGTCTTGTGTTGGTCCTCAGGTTTGATCTAGATTTGGTTATATCCCAAAAATCCATCCATAAAATAAAATATCTGGCTTCCCGCACACTCATCGAGAATCTGATCAATGAAAGGTGTGGGGAATTTATCTTTAGGACAAGCCTTGTTTAGGTCGCGAAATTCCATACACACATGGATGGTTCCTTTCTTTTTATTCACGGGAACAGGGTTGGATACCCATTCAGTCAGGGGAACCGGGTAGATGAAGCCAACATTAAGTAGCTTCTCCACCTCTGCCTTAACAGCAGGTGCCTTCCTAGGATTTGAATCTATAAGATGTTTTCAAATGGGTTTAGCATCCGGATAAGTCCTAACCTCATGTTTGACAATACAGGGGTCAATCCCTAACATCTCTTCGTATGACCAAGCGAATACATCTAGAAACTCTTTGAAGAGTTTGGTGTAGATCAAAATTTCTTCTGGCAAACAATCCACACCTATATTTACGTTCTCAATATTGCCAGGGATATGAGAGATATCGATCGATATGGTATGATAAATACTCACCATATTTCCTTCAGCATAAATGTTGTGCGTATCAAGTGGAACTACGGTGTGACCAACTATCTCACTCAAGGTAGACCAAAAATCATCTTGTTGATTCTTTTAAGACTTGGGAGAAAATAAGATCAATGATGCATATCATCCCAATGTCTCTCAGAACCATTCATGGCTTCTAGGATGGCTTCATCTAAAGAAATATATCATCTAGACAGTCATGTGAGCATGGAAACGAGGTGGCCCATACAGGCCTAAGAACAATATCCTCCTCGTCCGTCGATGGGGTAACATGATCGGGATTGACAGAAGAGTCTAGAACAACTTGATACACAATCTCCACTATCGATAGTGGCGTATCCATGCCAGCATGAAACTATCCTTTACCCGATGAATTCGGAGAAGGTAGGGTCCATGAATCCCTAAAATAGGAAGTGCGGAAAGGTATGGACCTCCCGGTTGAAGCAGGCCTACTAGACATGGCATAAACGTGGTGAATCCATGCCGAGAAGTCAAAGGTACCCATGAGGGAAGAATACATTCCAATGCCGATATTCTCAGTTGTTGGTTGAGAATTGTCGATCACAGGGATCGACGGTCCAACAGATGCATTAGGACTAGAGTATGCAAAGGATAACTGGTCAATAGTCACGATTTCCACTTGACGAGGAAAAAAAAGTATACGGAAAATGGATGATACAAAAAAAACCATAGCATAGGTCCAATTGTGACCTAGTAACAAACTATAATCGAGAGGCGCATCAACTACTTCTACTTCCACCTCTATGGTCTTCCCACCTAACTAGACTGGAAAGGTGGGGAGAATACCATGAGGGCGAAAGGAATGACCATCAAATTAAATCAACATGTTCAACGACTTGGAAAGGGTCGGAGAACCAAGAGCTTTCCAATAGACCAGGGACATTACCTAGGTGGCAACACCTTCGTCAACGACTGCTCATTTGATAGTATACCTGGAATACTCCACTTGAATTTGGAAAGCCACATGGTACGGTAAGCAAGGCTTCACATCCGTGACATCAAACTTGATGAGTTTCAAGACACTAGGCTCTATAGCTCCTAAGGCATAGAGAAAGGCATTCCTCTATGATGGACACATCTGGAGTACCTCCAAAGCTGGCATCGCACAAGGTGTTTGGCCGAGATCCTCAATAATGGAGTAGTTCTGTAGCGACTCTAGCATTAGGATTGTGGGTAGAGTGCTTAATTACTCCTTTAGGAATACGAGGTAGTGGCTTTGGTTTCTCAATATGTAAGTTCATCTCCGGAGGGGGAGGAGGATCTTCTAGGCTGGTACTAGCTCGAGAACGGGTGGCTACATCGATTTTTGTGTCGACCATATTTATACAAACACGGTCAACATCTTGTGACGGTGGGTTTTGACTTCCACCGAGTTCATTTGTGGTGTTTGAAGAGCTCGAGGCTAAGTGTTTATTATGTAGGAATGGATTTGTCAGCATAGTGGGTAGTAGATTTAAAATTCTCACAGCCTTTGTGAGTTTGGGGCATAAATGTGTAAGGTGGTCATCGATACAAAGTTTACAAGGAAACTTCACCTTATGTTTCTCTTTCTTTCCCTCTCCAACGTTATCACTTTTCTTCCCATTATTATATTTGTCCTTAGGTTTTTTACCATTTTTTCCACCCTTATGATTGTTTTGACCTTTCGTTTTATTCCCATCTAGTTGCTAGTCACCATTTGGGTTTTTCAACAATTGCATAGAATGTACATCCACCGACTGGTTGGGTTTGGAGGATCTTGACGAAGCTGACCCTCCAGCAAACTTCGTTGCCAAGTCTGCGGGCTTTACATTGGTGGACCCTATGATGCCATCGCCATGAAGTCTGGGATTCTGTCTATGATCATGACTTGGCCATGGTGCGTCTGGAAGAAGGTGATATAACATCCCATACTAAGCATATATTAAATCTAATTGCTAGGCTCTGAAGATATCTTCTTCCTCGCTGAATACCCCAGAAGTAGCAATGTCCTTTGAGATAGGAGCGTGCAAAGACTTTAGGAACCATTCTAGAAGAAAGGTTGGGGGTATAGGAGTCTTAATCAACTATTTCCTCCTACGCTAGTCCTGGATATGGTCTGAGATGTGAGTAGCGGTACCCTGGTGTAGAGTAGACAAAAGTTCGAGGCCATCAAATTAACGAATGGGTAGTTGAAAGTGGTTGAGAAAGGCTAGAACCAACTGATGAAATGACCCATATATCCCCCTAGGTAGCTCAATGTACCATTGTGACACAGCTCCAATGAGAGTGAGTTGAAACAATCGTAATCTAATAGAATCATGGTTCAGAGAATTCGATGAGCACCAAAGGTGAAAAGTAGTGACGTGATCACCAGGGTCCTCGCCATTCTTACCTTCAAACTTTGGAATGTCTGACGGAAGTTTGGTAGGGATAGGGGGCCATGTGGGATCATGACTCACCAGGTCATTCATTAAGTTAGACAATTTTGGCAGATTAAGCATGGCCAGAAAGGGAAGATGGGGTTGCGACACCTGACCCCATCCTCCTGTGAAAGATTGTACGTTAGGAACTGCATTCTTTCTAGGGTTCTGGTGAGGACCAAAACCTTTTCTATAATTGTAAGGCCCTCCTCTAGGCTGATTCATATAATATGGATTGGGCATCATCTTAGTGAGAATGTTCTGATAAGGGTTATGAAAGTTTCCCCCAGCCGGATTAGATCCGAGCTGGGGGTTATGAAAATTGCCCCCAACCGGATTGGATCTGGGTTGGGGGTTGCACAAAGTGAAATATTGACCTCCTCTAGGTGGGAACTTGGAGAATTGAAGTGGATTCATCATGTCAAAAGTATTGGTCAAAATCAGCACCGAGGAGATAGGGATATAGGGCAGAACTTGTCCACTAGCTAGGTTGTTCCATCCAATTATAGAAGGATTGGATCCAGGGTTATGAAAAGGGAAACTTCCTATATTCGGATTTTCTTGGGGAATATGAGAACCACCAAATGGGAAAGGAGTGTAAGGAGGTGTAGTTCCCCCAAGTCCAAAGCTAGCATTAGGGCCAACAACTCGGATGACAGTAAAAAACTGCGACGTGAAGTTAGGCATACCATAAGAAAATGGACTAGAATCCATAGGGATGGACTGGACATTGTAACTGTTATCGAATAAATTGGTAGGTGCGAAGACTAATAGATCTCCCTAGATCCACCTAAATCTAGAAAAAAATAGGGCAGGACATGACTCTTTCCCTAAGTTGTAGTCATTGAATCTACTAATAAGAAGGAAGGAGTGACATACCTTTATATCGCTTCCTTAGGTCTCTGTTGTTCCTTCTTCGCTCCAATGCTCTTGTGAAATCAGGTCCAAGACAACACAAACCAACCAAAGTTAAGATAGCAAAGTATATTCAATGTCAACCTATGCATATGATCAAGGAGTTATGCAATAAAACAAGAGTGATTTTATGGGAAAGGGACATGTTGTTGTATTATATTAAATGAAAGTAGAAGATACAACTGGATTGCCTTGATGTCGCAAGCTTCCTTTCAGTGACCCTTGGTTCCAACACACACACTTGCTCTACATTTGCATGAAGAAGATCCAATACAACTTGGTAGACCAAATAGAGTCCTCAAGCTTCTGTCCAAATAGAGTTCTTCACACAATTCTCTCACCAATTCTTCATTCAATCTTGCTTAACCTTTTCGATGAGAAACCTTTCAATATATAGGAGAACTAGGAGATATGGTTAAATGGATGAGGATGATCCCACCAAATCTGAGAAGTCAATAGAATGCCAACCATGCGAATTCCAACTCATTTTCTAGAAGATTCCCTTCTAGAACCTTCGTGACCTCTTCTCTTTTCCAAGCTTTGAAATAGGTTTGCACCCTACCTATAGAGTAGACTATGAATAGTTCGCACCCTAAGTGTGGGTTTCCTGTGGGAATGAAGGATTTTCGCAAACTGTAATATAGGCAACCTACGAACTCATCTTAAAAATGTGTTTTTGGAAGAAGACAATAGTCACTTTTCTCAAGAAAAAGTCCTTGTGGGAGCCTGAATACATCACTTGTAGAGACATCACCAGAGTGACCAAAATCATGTGTAACAGTAACCTGATGAGTGTGCTAAACCCCCAAAAGGGTTATAGGAAAGAAATGAATCAATAACTATAGGCTGAGCCATAGTACCAGTATAAGCCTCTGGTCCTACAACTATAGTGGCTGCAGGGGCGAAAGGGTGCCATTAATTATAGTGGATATGGGAGTTGAAGAACTCCTAGTGTTATAAATACTGGACTCTATACTCATCCTTGTGGAACCACAAGTCTGAAAGGTGGATGTGTGTGTACCACACCTGATAACTCTACGCCTTTCAGAAGGAAAGAACTTGAAAACTAGTGGTAACTGTAACAATCGACCAAACCGGCGAGGAAGCTGGTCCAACTCCATGATGAATTATGACTCTACAAAATAAAAATATATCCTAAGGCCAACTAGTAGTCAAATAACATACCAAAAAGTCAAATGGCCAATATGCATGCAAACGGGTTAAATTCACTGAGTGGCCTCCCTCGCTAAAGAAGGTATGTCTCATCCAAGAGGGACCTGAGACTCCCTGCTAAAGTTTGGAGGTAACATAATCAGTTATAGGGGCCCTCATGGGATTAACAACTAGTCGGTTAGATCCCCTGTGAGAGTTAATCCTCCATAAAGGCTATGTGTTGTCCGACCCCTATCTGACCCAGGGTAAAAGCAGAATAACCCCTATAAGTAACCTATGAGATACCTAAGTCAAGAAACTAATAAACCACTATATAAACGATAAAAAGGTGAGTAGTTGTAACTCTGGATCACTGTATGGGCAGGGTGGCAAAGCCCAAAACCTTTAAAGAACCACCTCTCACAGAGGTATGGGTACTAGCAAGATCCCCAAATACGAATAAATCCATAGAAATATCTCTGACACTAGGTGAGTATCCACGACCTCGTGATTAACTCTGGTGTGAACGGAGCCTCCTGATATTACCAATTATACAATGGACTTCTCAACTCCCTATTTCAGACACATATGTTGATTTAATTGCCTTGGAGAAGTTTACTCACAAAATCCTATTCCAAGGCACTAAATCCTAGACTAGTTTGTGCACCCTAAAAAATAAAATTGTGACTAATCAATTTTAGTTTAAAGCGTAAATTTTATTGCCCGTGATTACTCAAAAAGGTATGGAAGTGAAACTCATGATTTTATGACTCTGAAAGAAAATGGATATGAATATAATGAAAAGTCTATCTTTAACTTTTCAATGAATGATATGCTAATAAAAACAGTGCAATTTTCAATTTCAACTTTGCAATTAAGAAGTAAAATGAAATCTTTCACTAAATGAACTAAGCTAATGATAAAGACTCAAAGACAAAAATGTTGACCAATGCAAAATGCCTATTTTTTTTGTATTTTCAATATATTAAAAAGAAAATGCATGGACTATAAAGCAACCTGCTATATAAATTCTATTGTGTATAAATGAAATAACTCAAGCAGAATACCAAGCAACCAAGAAAACAACCCAGGGTTCAAGGGCAACAAGGATGAAAAGAAAAGAGAAAGACTACGCCCAAAAATTCAACTCCCAACAGGTTTCCTGTCAACCTATAGAAACTCAACAAGAACTATAGAGGCCTAAGAAGGCTCAAAAATTCTCAAAACTCACCTAGCAATCATTAAACCAAGCAAACAAGCAAAGGGAAGTGTCATACATGAATTTTCAGGAGAAAAAGCCATATATACGCATCCTACAGTAAGACAACATGCATGTATACGTGACTATCTAGGAGAAATGAGCATATATGATTTAAAACAAGGCCAGGCAAAGGAAAGAAGGCTAAAAACTCAGACCCGGAGTGAACATAATCTGCAAGAAGTGATACGACAAGAAACACAAAGGAAAAAGAGAAATGCAGGAAGAAAAAGTACTTCAACCCTTAGAAGGAATATCTTTCCCCAGTGGAGTCGCCAATTTTGTTACGAGGGAAAAACTCTCTATGGCCAAGGGTAAACCACAACATAAAGGTACGACTGTAGAAATCAACTCAATTCCAACATATACTATATAAACTAATGTGTAAGATAAGAAAGAGGCCTACCTCGATCCAACGTTCGATGATGTTCCACCATTGAGCACTTCGACCCAAAGATTTATACCTGCAATAAGTTTTTAGCAAACGAGAAGAGAAAGTATATAGTGATGATATAAAGGGGTTAGCACATTAGATAGAATAATCCATTGATAAACATTACAAACATGCCTATGGATAATAATCATGTATTTGCAGGATACCAATAGGACGAGAAAGGAGTATTTCTATTAATAATTGATCAACAGAAGTGACAACATTACAGACTTCCGTGTTGGCAAGGTTCGAAACCAAGAAACCAATTTCCTTTCAACTGGGCCTCCACCATTTCAATCCTCCACCAAAGGCAAGCTCATACAAGAGAGTCAATGAGGTTCTCTCAACAATAAGGAAAGATCTTGGGGGATGAACACTGTGTTCAGACTTGAGGGATAAAGGGATGCAGACTCAATATGAAGTAATTTCTCCAGAGTAACTTTGCTCTCAAAGTTGAATGCTTTCTCCTTTTTTTTTTTATAGATGGAAATTGTGCTTTTATAGCCTTCAGAATTCAACTGAAGGGCCAAGTTGGAATGTTTCCAGTATGTGGAAGGCCAATGATCATAGATCTTCTGTCGTGACATGGAAAATCGACCTCATTTTGTATTTTTTGGCACAAATCCCAATGTACACGGGTTGTAGTGGAGCAGCCAACATATACACATCTTGCATAGCTGATAGGGAGTGTATATGTGAAAAAATGTATACTTTTGGCTCTGGATTCATTAAAAATGGATGAAAAGTCTACACAAGGAAATGGAAAAAGGCCCTCTATGCAAGATAGCAATGATGAGGAAAATCTTGCTATAACAACTTCCCCTTGCGGTCACCTCGACCGACTCATCTCCTACTCCAACTGAAGCTGACAAAGCCACCTAGTTCATTAAGTAGATCCAACACATCTGTCAACAGGTTCAAGATATCCTACAGAAGTCCAATTACAAGTACAAGCAATGCCATGATCAACATCGGGTGCAACATAAGTTTCAGGTGGGTGACAAAGTTTGGTTGCACTTGTAGAAAGAACGCCTTACAGGACCCCATTGGAATCTTCACCCACTCCATTATGGGCCTTACACCATCACCAAGGTCATGGGGGATAATTCTTTTGAGCTCAACATTCCTCCTTTCCTTGGCTTGCACCCAGTGTTCAACGTGGATCTCCTTCGCCCTTATTTCCCACCATTATTGGACACCTCAGATGTGGCAGAAAAATTGACACCAACAGAGCTCAACCCCAAATGAATACAATAGGCATCCATCAATCATATTTTGTACACACATATCAAGGTCACTCAACAACAAAGGATCCAACTTTATCGAGTCGTCAAAGCAGGGAACTCCTACACCAAGGCAAGTGGTTCACCCGAGGCCAAATTCAGCAGAAATTTCCTCATCTGATGGGGGAAATCAATGCAATGGAGACCATTTCTTCCTAATGAGGTAGTATTTATCTATGTGTACATTGATGGCCACCCACCTTTTCCAACTGGATCAAAACAGTTTTTTGGAAATTTTGACAATTTACTATTTTTAGCAATTTTATCTTTCGGGGCCATTTTGAGGGCCTAAATGAAGGTTTTTCGGGACCGAGCATATAAATTATATCCTAAGGTATACTTGAGCCCCCAAAATGAATCTACTCGACGATACCTTTCCAACGATCTATCATACACCTAAAACGAATATCGTATGCAAAAGTTACGACCCTGGGAAGTTGATGTACTAACTTACCCAGGCGGGGCCCACATGACTTTTGGCACTTCATCTACTAGGGTTAGGGTTTTGAATGTCTAGGGTTTTTGGAATTCCTTTTTACTATAAAAATGATTTCAGAGCCTCATTTTAATCATCTTCTTGCAAATGAGCACAACCATCACATCTCTTCTCAGAGATAAGCCGCTACCATTCCAGCAAGTTTGTTTCTGCTGCATTTTACAATTTTAGCTTATTTCCTTATTGAATAGAAAACCAATTTTACTGTATCTCTATTATTTTGTGTTAAGAACCTGTTAATAATATGTAGTCACTTTGTTCTAATCATAAAATCTAGATCATAACATCACTAGTTTCAGGAGAACAACTTTTTGAGTAAGCAAGGCCACTAAAAGTAATGCTATAATTTAAAATTGATTGGTAATGCTTTTATTTTTCTAGGGTGCACAAACTATCTTAGGATTTAGAGCCTTGGAATAGTATTTTGTGAGTAAACTTCTCCAAGGCTATTAAATCAACATATGTGTCTGACTAAGGGAGTGAATAAATCCATTGTATAATTGGTAATATCAGGAGGGTCTGCTTACACCGAAGTTAAGCACGAGGTCCCGTGAGGTTGGTTGAAGGGATATCCCCCCGATACCTTCTTAGCATTAGATATATTTATAGGGATCTATTCAAATATGGGGATCTTGCTAGTACTCTTACCTCTGTGAGAGGCAGTGCTTTCAAGGTTTTGAGCTTTTTTACCCTGCCCACACGGTGGACCTAACTTACGACTGTTCGCATGTGCATCGGTTATACCGTGGTTTCTTAGTTTCTTGACTTAGGTACCACATAAGTAACTTGAAGGGGTTAATATGAAGGTACCCTGGGTCAGATAAGGGTTAGACAACACACAACCTTTATGGAGGATTACCTCTTCGGGGGGATCTGACCAACTGGTTGTTAATCCCACGAGGGCCCTTATAATTGATTCTGATACCTCCAATATTTAGAAGAGGATTCTCAGGCCCCTCTTGGGTGAGGAATACCTACATTAGAGAGGGAGGCCCCTTTCAACCACTTTATCCTGTTTGTGTTCATATTGGCCATTTAATTATTTTTGGTGTGCTCTTTGATTATTAATTTACCTTAGGATTTTATACTGTGCCTTGATTTTTCATTATCATGGATAATGGAGTCCCTTTGGCTCCCTCATTGACCACTACCTCACCCATGAAATTCACTCATTTCATGGGGATGAATCCATCCTCTTTTCATAATGGTATGCATAATTATGACACTCAGTTAATGCCTTGGGTCTCTAATCATTTTCCTCTTGGTATTCCAAACATGCCTTCACCCTTTCCATCCTCTCCCTTGCCTGCTTTTATGAATCCTAGTTTTGGGTCCAGGGGCATGATGGATACACCATCTACATATTCATTTGATAGGAGTCACGTCCCTCAACCAACTCTCACTGTGGGGGGTTGGAATCTCCCCTCTTACGGATCCAACCCTGGCCACACTTTTTCAGGAGCCAATGCTCAAATGGGTGGTTATTCTACTTATTACACCCCATCTGTGTATCCTTCGTCTGCCATGCCAGTTCCTATGAACACTCTTCCAATGGTGGGTCTCCATATGTACTATGGTATTTCATATGAAGGGAATAAATTTTATGGTACAAGATACCCTCTTCATCGAACCCCTTCGCATGGGGGTAACATGTATCCTCACTCGACTAATCCATATCACACTTTTCTCTCTTCGCAGACATTTGCTTCAGTGGTGATGCATGTAGAAACCTCTATGGATCAATTAGGCAGAGGATACTACCTTTCTAGACAGGGACAAGGTGTAAACCAAGACCCTTGCTAGTCTACAATGTCTCAAAACTAGCCTTCCCTGAGACCTTGGTCTCAAATGCCACAACTCACTACTGCCATCGGTCTAGTCACTACAATTCATACTAGAATCCCATCACCAACCTTTTCTATTCATGTTGGGGATCAGTCAAAAACCTCTGCATGCCATGTTGAATACCATTAACTAGTCGTTACAAGTCATGTTGGGGGCACCACTCTAGTCTCCATGAGTCATACCGACATCACATCTCCAACCTCTTCCAATCATGTTGAGAGCATGTCACCAACCATTGTGAATGAATTTGGGGGCATGCATATGATTGAGAATCCTAGACGTGTAAGACGTAAGCCCAAGTTCCTTTGTAGGATTTGTGAAGGAGATCAACTTACTTATTTGTGCCCTGCTACTATTGGGATACCAGGAGCGTGGTCCTCACCTAGGGGCCCTTTGGGTTCTGAGTCGTCTTTGGTTTCCCTACACTCTTTTTCTCCTTTGATAGACATAGCATTCATGCCGATGCAATGATCACCTGACCCCACTCCTATTTTTTAGGATGGTGCATCTCCTGGCCTTGTTGTCACGTATCCTATTCAACCAACGGTTGAAGAAGTGGTCGTACCGATGCAATCTATGGTCAATCCAACTCTTCTTTTGGAGGGTGATGTGTCCTTCAACTATTTCATTAGCCTTTCTAGTACTGCACCTTTTGAGTAAGAGAGAGTTTTACTCTCCCTCCAAGTCTTGGAGAGATCCCCTTCGACTGGGATGGTCTTGTGGGGTATCAAATTTCTCCTCCCATACATTTTTAGGTAAGAGACATTATCCAATATATCGTGGAGAGGGTAACCTCCACTAGCACTTTATCCTCCTCGACTTGGAGAGCTTTGGGTTTTCCCAAGCTTGTGTCAGTTATTCGTAAGCTGCTGACCCTTCACAGAAATCCTACATGGGAGCATTGGCCTCCCCCATGACATGCCACCTAGAAACCTCCCTATGATTATGATTTAAGATCTTTTCCGACTTGTCTAAAAAGAGAAAAGATTGTCGAGTGAATTTGTCTCTTTCACACTCATTAATTGGAGTTGAAAGGTCATGAGTTTGATTTAAGCTCTTTTTCGACTCATTTAAAAAGGAGAAAATATGGCCGAGTGAACTTGTCTCTTTCACACTTATAAATTGGATTTGAAAGGACGTCTATTTGGTGCAAGTTTATCCATTTTTCAAACCAAGTAGACTAAGATTACGAAAAATGGACATTTTTTGGCATTAAGTTGTAATTGCATCTCATTCCCTTGCTTGTAGTGTTGATCCTATTGCTGGTTCTCTCTTTTGTGTTATAAGCCTCCCACCTCAACAATTTGCATCATCAACTAAGCAGATCCTTTTTTATATCCTTTGCAGCTTGACACCCTATACCCAAAAGGAAACATTCCCCTGAGTGTCCATCCCCCGCATGCACCTCCTTGCATTGATCATAGGTATGTTCCACTGCTAGAACTAGTTTTTCTTACTTACAACACTCATTTCCTCCTCTGTATCATAGCATTAATTTGACTATGAAAAAAAAAAAAGACAGACGGGATAAGAATATTATCTTATATTTGCAGCATTCTTGTCGCCTTTGAATAGAGCACAAATTTTTTGAGTCCACTTGTCATCAAAATTTTGGGATTATCATGACCTTAGGAAGATGATCTTGTTACAAAGAGTTTACTCCCCCGACTGGTTACTCTTCCAGTCCCTATGGAGAGTTTTGATTGATGCCTCCTTCATCTCAAAGTTTCATCATTGAGTTTATGCTGCCAGAGTCTTCCATATGTCTCATGCTCTTGTTCAAAGGATGTCTATCAACCTGTTTCATCCATTCCTCAGAAATATTAACTTTGCATGTCGACCATACCCTCAGTGTGTCTCAGAATCACATGAAGTTGTATTCCTATTGCGCATTGAGGTCCTACTTTCCTCATTGGTAGGTAACCTTGAACCCAACAATCAATATTTCATCATTGGTCGTTGACTCGAACGTTTCCCTTATGTTTGATGACAAGACATCTATTCACACATTGGGATTCGTTCAATGTCTTGGATGCCATTAGCCCTATTGGTGGTTTCCTCTCCTTTTTCAAAATTTTTCCTTATTGGATGTTATTCAAAGGGTATTTTTTTTGTACCGCTTGCATCTGGAACACGCGAAAGATGCACCAGGTCATTGGTTCATGAACATTTTCTTCATCATATTTCATCCAAATCATTAAGATCCTTCTTTGTACCTCATGCTGAATGATTAGAGATTCCTTAATGTTCTCCTTTCAGCGGGTTTCCTTCCATCGAATTCATCTCATCTATTCTGAAGACGAGACCTAGAGTCCTATGAGTACCTAGAGGATTACAGTCATAAGTGGCAGGTTCTCTCACCATCAATAGTTGGAAATACATCAATGCCTCCTAATTGATGGATTCTTCAAGTGTTCTACCTTGAAACCTCTATTCACACTTGTAATAATGTACTCGGTGCCTTGATACCTACTTTCATCATCGGTAGGTCATCTCACATTTGTTAATGATATACCTCAATGAACTGTAATCAAACGAAGTCTCATTGTGTTCCACCTCAACTCCTTTATTCAAACAATTTAGACTTTCACCTTTGGCGGATTGTGTAGAAGACTTGAAGACATAAGTTTATAGTTGCAACTTTTCTGAGTTGTTGCTACCTTTCATTGGACCAGTACCTATGTGACTTCAGTGATCATGGGAGATCAGATTGTACTCCATTGTATACAAATATCTTCATATTTATTTTGAGAACGATTTTACTGGGCCTTTTTCATGACTATGACAGCCTTTGGCATGTAGCCACCTTTGTATTTCCTATTCATGGCCATGGAAAACTGTTTGGTATATTTTCACATGGATCTACAATGTAATTCAAATTGGCAGCCATGTGTGCAAAGTCAGTACAGATTGTAATGAGAAACTAGTTCTTCCAGCTGGGTCCCCATTACTCCACTTATGGGTCTTATAATATATTTCGACCATCACAGATACTCCTCTCACCTCACACATTAGGGGGCATTTGTTATAGCAAGATTTGCCTCACCCTATTGAAACATTGACAAAAGGCCTTTTTCCATTTTCCTATGTAGACTTGAAATCCATTTTTGAAAATCCCATAGCTAAAAACATTATTTTTCCACATATATGTGCCCTACCTATATTATAGGATTCATATACATAGGTTTCACCACTATATCCCACGTACATGAGTATTTGTGTCCAAAATTTAAAAATGGTGTCGGGTTTCCATGTCACGTCATGAGATCCATGATCCTTGATCTTCCATATACTAGAAACGTTCCGAATCGACCCTTCTGTTCCAATTGAAGGCTACAAATGGGCCAAATCCGAGCTATGGAAAAGAAGAAAATAATTCAACTTTGAGAGAAAAGTACTCTGGAGAAATTATTCACTTAATATTGAGTCTGTATCGCTTTGTCCTTTTAATTCTGAACACATTGTTCAGCCCCCAAGATCTTCCCTACTTGATTGAGAATCTTGTTGTCTCTCTTATACTAGCTTGTCTTTGGTGGAGGATTGAAGTGGTGGAGGCCCAGCTAGAAGGAACTTAGTTTCTTGGTTCTGAATCGTGTCGACGTAGAAATTTGTAATTCATTCACTTCTACTGATTACATTTTAATAGAAATACTATTTTCTCATCCAATTAATATCTTGCAAATATTTGAATTTTTATTCCATGGGATAATTTGTTATGAAAGTTGATGGATTATGCTATTGAATGTGATAACATTATATATTATCACCATATGCTTGAATTTCTTGGTTGTTGAGGACAAGTTACAGATCTATTTCTTTGAGTCAAGTGCTCAATAGTGGACTTCATTGAACATCTGGACGAGGTAGCCATTTTATCTTGTCTTGCTAGCATATTTGTTTATATATCATACTTGATATTAGAGTTGATTTCTACAGTCATTTTCGTCTGTTGTGGTTTACCCCTAGGCATAGAGGGATTTTCCTCGTAACAAATATCTCTATTGGGAACTCAAGGGAACTCTTTTCTAGGAAACACTAGCAACAAAAAAACAACAATCACTTGTTTTTATAGTGAGACTCACACAGGATTTCACTTTCCAGGCCTGACAATCTAGTTCTTCTGCAAGCCTGACAACTTTCTTCTTCAGTCTTCAACAACTCCAAAATGCTCCAAAATTTTCCCTCCATTGTTTTTCTAGCTCCAAATCTCCTCTTTTTCCTTGTTCCCCTCCTGCTCATGCAAAAACATGACTATCCAAAATTGCCTTTTTTTTCCATACGAATTTCCTCTCTTTCCCCAAGCAAGTTGACTCTCACTCTCCCTAATGTTGATTGTAATTCAATCCCATTCTCCCAATAACTATGGGATGTGACTTCTCACACCCACCCTCTTACAAACATTCAATGATTGGTATCTCATACACTCAACATAAAAATAGAATGTTGTTCCCAATTGTTACACATCAAAATTCCTCACTTAGACAGTGTCGCAAGTGTCACACTCTCATTGTCACAAGTGTCATATTAAGTGTCAAAAGAATCACACTTTTATTTTTGCAAGTTCCATAAGTGTTACATTCACTTTTCCTAAGTGTCGCATCTCAAATGACACCATGAAAACGTTTTCTACTACCCATAAAACATGTCAAAAAAAGAAGCCCCATCATCTGACAGTAGGAACACGTATTTTTACTAGGGATTTACTCATCTTGGTGACTTTTTGGAAGATCAACACTCCCTTTCTCATACACAGGGAGCATTAGCACTTCTTTTCCATCTCAGAGGGAGAGATGCAATGCTTTGTTGTCCATATTGAGGGAGCACTGAGTTTTTTGAGGGAATCTTGGAGGAAATACCACTTTCCTCTAAAGACAACTATGGATGGTTTTGGTTAGTTTGGATCAAATATAACTTCAGGGCTGCATCTAAGGAATATATCACAACTATTGGATCCATATACTCAACTAATTCCAAATATACCCAAGGTAGTTGAGCCTCTCAAAGCCTATAAATGGATGCATTCCCATGGTGAAAAGGGGAAGAAAATCAACAAAGCATTGTTATTTTGATTGTGGATCTTTCAAGCAAGGGTTGGACGAGGAGGACTTGGAGAGGCTACTGCAACATCATTTGTATATTTTAAGATTCCTTTTGAATTTATCATCAATATACTTGGCCTATTTCCTTCAAGCATCTGTTTACATGTGCATGTATATTCTTTTCTTAATCGTCATAGATCGATTGATTTTGTCTAATCCATTAGAATAGGAGATAGTTTTTTGTTTCTTGTTGTCCATTGCAAGTATTGTTTGGATCTTACGTATTGGAGAAGATTATAAAAACATCGTAAATGAGGCACATCATACTTCCTCTCCTTCTCTCTTTTTCGATGGATAAAATGAATCTATAGGAATGGTAGCACTAGTACATATGACCAAATTTGCGATGGTTTTTCGTTGATATTGCAACACTTATTCGTCGCAATTTCCACAAAAGCCGAGTTTTTTTTTCATCAGAATAATTTCCTCGCTATATCCACGATCCAGGTGTGCGTGGAAACATCGCCAAACTTATCTCTCCACGTGTCACCACCTTCAATATCGGTTAACCCTATGCATCATCGCAATTTCGACAAAATTGTGTCGCAATAACAATGAAGAAGTGTGGAAATTACGATGAAACTTCGTCACAATTGTGACACAAAGATATGCCAAGACAATAGCTTATGACACAGATGGTGAATGTGCAATGCAAAACTGTCGCAACTTGCGATGAAAATCCATGGCAATATCGACGAAATGGTATCTCAAGACCAAACTTACGACGTAGATGTTGTATGTGCGACGAAAAGTCGTGGCAAATTGCGACAAACGTTTTGTTGCTATTGCGATGGTTGTTCAAAATAAAAATTTGTTTCCAACGAACTATCATCGATATTGCAACAATGACTTTAAGTTTAAAAAAAAAAAATTACATGAGATATGGTATTACCATATTACATTGTAATATGGTATACAATTGTAATATTCTAATATTCTAATATATTGTAATATTCTATTGAAAGATGGATGTTAGAGAAAATGTGTAGATCTTTTAGATTGAACAAGATTATAGTAAATATATATATATATATCCCCTACAAATAATCAAGGCACTAATCAAACAAATATTGGAAGCATGTGAATTATCATGAAGTTGTATTAGAAGTAAGGATGCTTTCAAAAAAACACATGGATTGCATGAGTGAGTCATTATGCAATTTATATTACACAATACTATGACAACACTTCTAAGATTGATGGATGATATCTTAAGACCATTTCTCGAACTTGTTTATTGTAGCCTCCTTGGAGGATATTTTGACTTTTAGCAAGATTTGGGAAGATCATTTGAAACATTTGGAGATGATATTTTTAACCCTTCAACACAATTAATTGCAAGCCAACATGAAGAAGTATGAGCTTGGAAAACAATTATTGTTGTGTATGGATTTTGTAGTTAGAGGATGTGAATTTTCTATTGACCTAAGAAATATAAAATTTGTTGTAAATTGGTTGATCCCAGATAATTTAATTGAACCAAGGTAATTCATGGGGTTAGCAAATTATTTAGGAATGAAGTGTCTCTTCAATCCACATTAGAAAAGTCAAGTATAACCTTTCAATTCATTGCAATTGAAAACCAAGTAACTAAAGCTTTGACATGAAAGAATTGTAATGCATCAATATTAAATCTAATGAAACTTGCAATTTCATTTGAAATCAAAGCAAATTTCACATGATACATAATGGTGGAACCTTTGATACAATGAAGGAGTTGGATAACATAACACTTGAAACTTTTGTTGGTGCAATCATAGTATACCCCAAATAAGATAAGGAATTGTACATCATAGTTTAGGCATTGAAGTACTACATGAATTATTTGTTGGGAAAACAAAAAAAAATTCACCCAAATCATAAGCTTTTATAATCCTTGTCAATTGATCCAAGTCACAACAAAGCCCAGACTTCATGTGAATGGTATCCTGCAACATTTTGATTCAATAATCAAGTATGATAAATATATACAAAACCACATGATCAATTTCCTTTAAGACCTTTTATGTTTTTATTTGACCATAGCTCTAAAGTTAAACTCTTAGGAGGATCAAAGTATAAATTTCATAATTTTTTTGTTAAGAAAGGAGAGCCAAGAATAATCTCATGTGGGAAGCTTGAAGTTGTAAAGTCGATATACATTTTAGAGTAAACAATACTAAATAATATGGTAGTTTTTATACCATGTTGAAACAAGAAAACAAGATGTAATTATCTTCTTCACTCAGGTAAAGGTGCATTTTGGAATATCTACATTTATCATGTGTAGTAGATATAATAGATTCTCAAGAAACTTTTAATCCACACTCTAGATGATAATGGATATAAGTTGAAGAGAATTATATCCTTTATTTACAATTGCATGGGTATC